>JAPDSC010115440.1:47505-64119 GCA_026290005.1 Latrodectus geometricus
AAATAGTCACGGATCGTTGGCCAATTTTATCCTACAAATGGAGCTTCATTGTTCGGATTAACTTATTAGAGTAATGAATTGGCATGCATGACATTACAGAACTGTCGTCGTATTTTGTCGCCAATGGCTTCCTAAAGATAGAATTTGCATGAATAGTTGCGCAAGTATTAAATAATTTTTACTAGAAATAATTTGGCTTAATTAATCGCTCTTTTTCGATTTAAGCGACTAATTCAAATTTGTTCAATGATTTAAATTGGATGCCAAATCACTGCAAGCACAATGCGGTGGAAATCGAACCCACGAAGCATGGAACTTCAGGCCCGAGAGCATTTGTGATAATATATAAGTGATATTACCATTTTAGATAACAATGAAATGTTGATGTCAATAAATTCCTGTAATACAAGAACTAATTAGACGGTCATTTTACCATTTAAAATAGATTCCGAATCACAAGCATCAAGAGGTCGAAATCGAACCGACAAACCTCAGGACTGAGGCCACAACTGACTGCGATAGTAGTATCAGCTACTGTAGTAAACTATTGCCATTTCTATATGAATAAAATCTAATAATAAGAGACTTAATTCTTGGTTTTACTATTTAAAGAGATTCCGAATCATAATAAATACCACGAGGTAGAAACCGAACCCATGAACTACTGAGCCAAATGCTAGAACATTCAATACGACAGTGGTGTTAGCCCTTATAGTGAAAAACGAAACCTTCATATAAAATTAAAATACAAGGACTAATACAGATTAGTTCTATGATTTAAAGTGCATTCCAAAATAGAACAATCACCTACAGGTGGAAATCGAACCCACGACCTCTGAAATGAAGGCCACATCATTGACTGATGATAGTAATATTAATCATTGAAGTAGACATTGAAATTTTCATACTAACCGAAATTCTGTAAGAACAAACGAATGATATTAATAATTAAAAGTTCAAACTTCGCTGAAATGTGAGGAATGAGAACTAGGTAAAAAGGCACAATTTTTTGAGTTAACACATTCAAAGTCGCGTAGCATAAATGGTTTCCTAACATCATTGTTAAGCGATTCGTGAAAAAATTATTTCACTGGCACACAAATCCACTTTCATGAAAAATTGGCGATTATAACAATGCTGATTGCGATGGTGTGAATTATATGGAGATAAATATGTTGTAAAATATTACGCGCTCTCTGCTGCTAGTGACATAATTGCATAGACTTTGTAGACTATACGACCTTGAATTTAAGATATAAATTGCTTCGAGGTCCGTGTTGGTTGAGAAAGTCGATAGAACAATCTCTTAAAACTACAAGACTTATTTGTAGCAAATTCAATCCAGCTAATACAACAGGGAACAGCTTCCGAACACTATTTCTAATATCACAGATAACATCTTCCTTGCGCATATAAGACTTGATCGTCTTCACATTAACTCGGGCTACATCGGGCGGCGGTATTTATACTGATTTGGCGGGAAAATCTAAGAGTTATGCCAACGTTCTAGGTTATCTCGATTAATATTGGCATTAAAACTTCGGTGTTGAATTTTTCTTCAAATATCTATTTTTTCAAGTCACAAGAATCTCGCTAAAGATCCCGTTTTTAACGTTAGAATTTAAATGGCACAATTTTTGCCAAAAATTTAAATACTTCCGAACTATGAGATATTTTAAAACAAACACAAATAATATTTATAAATTTGTAACAGTATACATTTAAAAATGTCAGATTTATCAAACCGTGCTCCTCGGTGTGAAGAATTAGAGGTACACTCCACAACTTTTAAATACTAACTGTGGGCTAACGCATTTTCTCTTATGAAAAGTTCACCTGCGAGGACCCTCGTGTGCAGAAAATAACAGTTTAACGACAAACAAAACAAACTGCGAGGAATTTCACCATTTTATAACAGTTGAGTAACAAAAGAAGAAAATCTCAGGAATTCAATAGAAGATTTGAAAATCCATAGTGGACAGTTTAATCGCCGAAGTAACTAAGATTTCACAACATCCATCGAGTATGATTTCATCTTGAGAGAGGTTTTCATGAATGCCCATACTCCCGTGTTGCAACGGAGAAAATCCGGAAATTTTCCTACTAATTATGGGGGGGGGGCTTCCCAATAACCCATCTGGTTTCCCTCCACAAAGAGATGAATACATACAAAACAAGTAATTTAAGATTCGGATTTAAGGAAAAAATTTGCAACTTCTTTATCCAGGGGGGGAAAAAAAAAACTTTTTTTTCCTAAACTTAAGAAAAAATTTCATATTATGGAATTTAAACTCCTAAACATTAAAATATTCCAGAATTAGAACCCCCCCCCCCCACAGAACATTTTAAAGCAATAAAAAAAACATTTAAGAAAAATTAGAACATATTAAAACAATTACAATGTTTTAGAAAAATAAGGAGGATATAGCACAATTGGAACTTTACACAGAACACAAAGCAAATGTTTACATAAGATAGTTTTTCTTCAAAACTTTACACAGTTAAAAAGAATTGACGCTTTTACCTTCCGTGCATTCGCAGTGGGAATCGAGGTAAGTGAGAACCGGGCCGGAAGCGACGGTGGCCCCGAGGAGTCGAGCCCGGATGAGACCCTCCCGCTTCTGGGCTCGCACCAGTTGCACCTTCGGCAGCATGGTCAAGTAGTTCTCCAGCCTCTTCTGCAGGTGAGCTGAAATTGAGCAAATAAACAATGCAATCGTTACAGTGGAAGTCCGATAATCCGGCACGTTCGGGACCGGCTCGGTGCCGGACTACCGAAAATTCCGGTCTATCGGACGGTAATTATAAAAACAATAGGTTAATAATTAAACTACAAATACAGTATGCAAATACATACCACAAAGTTTATTTTACATTTCATATAATGTATGTACACGTAATGTAAAACATATTTCACTTAGATTCATAAAAGTCATGAATGTCTTTTTGTTTTCTTGACTTTTGGCGTTTAGTTTAAAATTTATTTCTAATGATATGGAAATCAATAATTTCCGAAGCACTGTACTAGCCTCAGCAAAAGAGATAAACTTATTTAGTGATGCTGCAGCTTCTGCCCAGCTGATTTTTCCTTTTCTTCCATTTCGGCATCTGAGTCACTTTATTTAGGCTTAGGTTTTAAAAACATGGTCACCCTGTGTACAGTTAGAACGAAAATCACTTTTTTTATAAACAGTTTCAAAAGTTACGTTTACTATTGACTAACCGGCCGCTAATTGTTTCCGAACAATACCGAGCGCTTCCGGATGATCTCGAACCACCCAGAAAACTTCCGAATAGCTCTCGAGTGTTTTTATTTCCTTTACAGACATACTTTGGGAGAAAACCAAAATTTTTACAATTTTCCGGAGTGATGCCGGACTATCGGGCATTCCGGACTGTTGGATGCCGGATTAATGGACTTCTACTGTACTTTAATTTTAAAAAAAACGATAAAAATCGATATAATGCTGATGTAATAAAAAATGAATGTAAAATAATAACATTATTTATATTCTTTTTAAATATTTATTAAAAAGTAAAAATCAAATATCGTACTTTAAGTACGGAAAACTTCATAATCAGTTACACATGAATAAAATTAAAAAATCAATTTGTATTTTATTTTTCATCCACGATAGTCGTTTGACTTTAATTTTGAATACATACAATGACGAATAAATTTTTATATTTACATTTAAGTTAAACTAAATCTCAAATGATATAATTTTCACATCTATAAAATATGCAAAATTTAAAATTTCTTTTTAATATGATGGGAACAAATAAATTTAAAATAAATTCAAATTATATTTAATGTGTAAAATAAGATTAAATCGCTTGCATGAGACAAAAATTAACATTTTATTTTTCACAAAAGCAATAGTAATAATTGCGTGTGCACACATTTAATTAAATGTGTCTATAATAACTAAAAATTAAAATACTTACAAGAAAGGATGCAGCAGGGCTTTCATTAAATATTATCAAATATTTTTAATATACTGATATGAGATTTAATATCAATATATTAAAATTTCATTATCAAGCAGATCTAAATAAATGTATGCAAGTAAACGATTTTATATGCGTTTTTAAATGTCAAATTTAAAAAATATGTAGGTAATTTAAAATTTTTCCACAAAATTAGTTTAGAAATATAAATTTCTTTAAAAAAATCAGTTTAGGAAAACAGAATTGCTTAGCAAATTAATAAATTTGCGTTTAACTATACATTTCAACGTAAATTTAAAAGAAATTTTTTTTTCAAATTTTTCTGTAATATTTTATTGTTTGTGAATATTTTTCTATCAATATTTTTAATAAACTGACCTTCAAATAAGTTTTTAAATGAAACTTTACTTTCCAAGAAATGCAATAAAATTGTCTGTTCCAGGTAAAAATTGTAATTTCAATATATATATATATATCTTTCATGCCTTATTAAAATATCGCACTTCAATACAATTAGTAATTTGTTATCTCCGGACAATTAACAACTCATTTCCTCCTCCACTTTGCAGTTCAATTGGAAACGAGACACGCTAGATTCAAGTAGTCACGTGACAAGTGCAGAATTGTGAGTGCCCACAACCTACTTCTGAATGAAACGTGCTTGACTGGCAGCTAAACATTTTCTTTCCTCCTTCCTAACTGAACTGAAGGAACTTTCTTTCGAAAACAGATAAGGAAAAAAAATATTAAGATTGCGGTTCTGACATAAAAGCGTCCCGCAAAATTGCACAAATTTTTTACTTTTCAAATAAAGGAAATGAGTCATAGTTTGAAGACAGCAGAAAATTGACTCGACTCCAGCCTCCTACTTGACCTTGACACTAATCCATCTTTATCGATGGCTGAAAGGACACAAATCTGCTTTTTAAAACTGAAAACAAAACGATGCCATATTTCACCAAGCAAATAAAAATTTACTTTTTATTTGCTTGGTGAAATATGGCATCGTTTTGTTTTTTAAATTTGCTTTTTAATTTTGCTTTCAATTTTGCTTTTTAATTTTATAGCATAAATTTTTGCATGTGTTGTTGGCAACGAGAAAAACACATAAAATGATATCAAAATAAATGATGATAGTTTGGTTTGCTTATTCAAGGTAATCTTTCGCAAATAAGAGTTAATTAAACCAGGACCTACAGCTTAATAAAGTGGAATCCGAACCACTACAAACATCCATGACGGAAATAGTGATCGTTGAATTCCAGGATCCTTCACATTTTATTGTTTCTATATATTGAGCATGAGCAATAAAAAGAGTTCGTTATAACACAAGCATCTTGTATAGGCAGGCTGTTTTTCGTTCAGCTTTTCTCAGTGAAATCAAGCCATGCACATTCACATGCAAATGAATGGAAACGATTTACAAATAAAATATAGTTAACGAAAGATATAAACAGTGTAAATGTTTTTCTATTTAATTAATTTGTTTTAGTGGGCTATTATCATATAGATAGTAGAATTAATCTCTGAACAACGTTTATTCTGTGAATATAAGTTGTCAGGGCTGACAAATAATTTTGTAAAATCCGACAGATTGGCGACATTTGTCCTCAAAACACAAGTCAACATTCTTGAAGTCTCGAGTTAATAGAAGCAATAGGAATCGAAACACTGATTTACTGTAGGAATGTTCCGAGAACTTCCAGAAGAATATATATCGGCCTCAGCCAAGCTGTCAGTTGAACGTGAAGCGCGGACTCTAGACACCTGAGTTATCAGCACTGAAAACTGATGTTGTTGTTGTTACTAATCCTTCAATATCGCTAGTAAATCTAAACTACAACTAGATCTGATCCATGAGTCCATGTATTCTAGCAAAGTCAGTCATTGAAAGAGGAGATATTAGGTCCTCTAAACTTAGACCCAGGCAGTCTAAGACACGCTCCAGAGAGGCTGGTTTTAGATGACACTTGTTGCAGATTGGAAAAACTCTGCAGTCGGAGATAAAAGTGAAGATTGCCACTGTTTAGTCTTGAGATTGCTGTGATAACTGGTCGACACCACTCGAGCCCAAGAAGGGTTGGTTGGTTGGGCGGATTTTATCGCGCAAGGTCCAAAAAGGATAAGCTGCGCCAAAGAGCTCAAGAATGAGCCTGAGCACTTTCTACAATACCAATAACGAGCAGGTTGGTTGGTTGGGTTTTATGGCGCAAGGTCCAAAAAGCTGCGCCACAGTAACAAGCAGGAGGAGAAAGTTATTTTTGTCTGCATTTGTCTTTCCATACAAAAGAAATTCCATGGAAAGTGAGTGAATAGGAATCAGTCAAAGTTTCAAGCTCAATTAATAGCAGTCATTTTGACTGAAGTGTTTATTGGAGAAGAATTTATTTCTGGAAAATCACGTTCTCGTCGCCAAGAGAAATGTAACACTAAATAAAAAATTATTAATGATGTAATGAGAAATTCTCAAAAATGTTCATCCTTGCACATTTTCCTTTCCAAATCATGTTTAGATCTTCGCATAACATAATTTTTTCAAAATGAAGGTATCTATTGACTCAACATTTGTTAAACGTACTTGCTTGCTCGTCTGTTGGAAAAAGTGCCAGCGTTTTCGTTTTTTCTTTTTTTTGCGATACACTGCAACCACTAGGCCACTACCAGATCTACTTCTAATGGCGCGGTGGCATGGTTAGTTCTCGTTAGCAGAAGGCAGTGAGTTCGAATCCCGGCTTTACAGAAAACTTGACGTGTTCACTAAAGGTGGCTGGAGTACGTTCAATAATTCGGGTTGCAATGTCTACCAAGTGAAATGATACCTCTTGGAATGGAAAGTCAAATATAGAGGTCTTCTGCATGGTCCCTGCTTCTAAACTACAAAGACTCTCACCAGGTTGCTTCCATTAAACGAGTAGAGGCCAAGGCAGGGCTAGCATGCTGGTGCAACAACAGTAGCTCTAGTTTTATGTGAATTCTAATGTGATTGTTATGTTCTAGAACATGGTATGATTGATTGAATACCACTATGGTCTAGGCCAATGATGGCCAACTACTGGTTCCTATGACATTTATTCTCATCTGACAAAAAAAAAAAAAAAAAAAAAAAAAAAAAAAAAAAAAATCGCATCCAATTTTTTTGTTAAATTTTCTACAAACTCTTTTTACACATAAAGACTAATTTGAACAGTTTTAAGTCAATTACGAACCAATGAATACGTCCAAGTCTAAAAAGCCCAAACTGCTTATTGAGCCTATAAGTTGTTGATCTGCAGACCCGAACGTTAAACATTTAATAGCTAATTCGGCAACAACTCAAATGAAAAGCAAATACCTTTTACCTCTAATTGATTTCCCTGGAATAACTGAACGTTTAATATTAATTACAGCTGAAGGATAAAAAGAAGAAAAGTACTTACGCTGATCTGAGAAATCGTCGACCAGGATGATTTCTTTGAGGAGGTGTTCGGGCGACCTCTCCAGCACACTGTGGACGGTCCTGAGGAGGACGCTCCACGCCTCGTTGTGGAAGCAGATGATGACGCTGGTCTGAGGCAGGTCCCACTGATACTTGATGTCCCTGCACCTGCAACCACACCACAAAGTCAGTCCAGAAAACGACCGAAGCAAGTCATCTGCTTACTGGAAAACACCTCAACAGGTGTGGAAAAAATAATTCTCGCATGGGAGGACCATGGGCTATCAATCCTGTGTAATCACGGGCTACACTATTTGTTATGAGCGTCAAGTTTCCCAACAATTTATAAATGGATTTATACTAATGTAATAATAATTAAAAATATCAATCATAATTAATTTTATTAACTAGAAACAAGTTATCAGAATAAATTACGAGTGCAGTATTAATTAAACATGCCAGGCATTACTCTCATAACTACTTCCTATAGATAGTAACGCTGGACTCAGTTTTCCTGGCAGTTTGGTTTTGTTTTTCGCTCAACAGTCATTTTTTTCACACCAGGGACCTACAGTTAAAAGTGTAAAAAAGCTACTACAAACATACACGTCCAAGATGGGATTCAAGAGTATGAGTGTTAAGGAATTGCATGCTTTTAGTTGAAAGTGAACATTATTTCAAATCGAAAAGTATTGAAGTTACAAGCAAGTAATATTTTTTTTTTTTTAAGTCAATTCCTACTTAAGTAAACCAAAAATAATTTTATGGTAGTTAGATTTTATTAAATTTCGAATTGTCCATTTCTGAAGCAATATTGCTATTCCTTATTTATTTATTATTTTTTTTTTCAGTTCACTGCTTTTAGTTCGACGAGATTCGATCCGAAAACATGAAGAATCTAAGCCAACACTTGAAAAATTTATCTTATAATGGCAAAATTAGTAATTTCTTTATATTGAAAGAAGCATTTTATGAATAAATTTCATTTTTTTAAACTATAAAAAAAATCTCTCACACACACAAACTTTGCATCTTTCTCTCTCTAATTTATTTCAAAACCACAAAGTTGAATTTTCAAAGGAAGAAATAAACTCATTTACAAGCCAATAAAAGTAAATAAATTTAAGAATGTAAGAAATGTAAAAATGAAGATAGTAACTGTTGAAGCCAATAGATGGCACTACTAAACCACAGTGTATTTTTATCCAATATAAAGCTAAAATTAATTAATTTAATTAATATAATATATGAAAATTTGTATTAACATCAAGTGTTACCCACTACAAGTACAAAAAAACTTATTATTCATCCATTTAATTTTAATTAAGTATTTTATATCTTGTTCAAATTTTTAATTATTTATAAGTGAGGTTGTGTGAACTTACTGCAGAAATTTAATAATAACAATAATAAAAGAAAACGTATATTCAGTTATTTCCTGATTAAGAATCACATAGCTATTTTTTTCCATGTTGAAGTGCTTTCCAAACTGTAACTTTCACAGATCATGCCATTATGTGAGCAGTATAATTAATTCATTTAATCTTGATTTTATATGCAGTGAATTAAATTATATAAACATAGCATATCAAAACACAACAAACACTGTTCATCAAGGAAAACTTTAGCTTAAAAATATGTCAAATGACATGGAGAAGGATTTAAGGCAAAGATATAAAAGGGTCACATGAATATGAATGACTTTTTTTCCCCTTCCGGGTGTTTTTTTACGTGTATTTAAAAACTAAATAAACTTAATCAATCAATGAGAAACATTGTAGTAACATCCGAAACAACTACTGATCGTAGAATATCAGAACATTGACCGGATTGATGAATTTAAAATTTTTTAGAACGGTTTGGTTTGTTTATCATTTTATGGTTATATTTGGGATCGAACCAATTCAACCAGGATCGACAGTTTAAATTGAATTTCGAATCTTTTCGAATATCCAGGTTCGCGGTGAGAGTCACACCCGTGAAATGTTGAACTTTGAAAGCCATAACAATTTAGCTATAAGACTTCTTTTTTTTAGAAGGAAAATATATAAAGGTGCTAGAATCCATGGTATAATATGGATTGAAGTAATTGAATATTATAATACTACGTGTACTATTTTGTCAACTTTAAATTAAAACTAATGAAAGCAAAGATAAACTGATTAGATAGTTTGATAATTCAAGGACTCATGAAAGAAGGGGGGATTTTTACAGCTTCTTTGGTCTAAAAGGCCTAGAGCACCTGAGGTAGAAGTCCGATTTATCTCCTTGGCTTTGCCTGCTAACTTTAGCTGGGCAAATCGGAATAGCCTTCACGCCTAGGGACCCTACTAGGAGCTAAGCTCCCGACGTACTTCACCCATTCCGCCCAGTTGTCACCCCCTTACCACGTTGAGGCAGCAGAACTAGAGGGGTCCTAGTCCTTTCTCTCAGGCAGCTTCTCATAACACTACTGACCTTCTGCCTTCTAGCCAGATTGAATATCATTCTCTGCGTTCATGCTTTGGTCCTGTTTACATTTTTAATGGAGTTTACTTCCATCCTGAGCTAATTCACACAACTCAAAACAATTCTGATAACCCTGAATTTCTGAAGCAGGTGGCCCTTGAAACTATTGGTGATATTCCACCTGATTCTCTAAAAATGTACACAGATGGTAGCAGGAGTGAACGGGGAATCTCTGGCAATGGGGTCGTCATTAGAACTCCTTCTTCTACTTTTGAGTTCAAATATCAAAACCCTGACTCCTGTTCTGTGTTCAGGTCGGAGCTTATTGCAATTGAGAGACGACTCATTTTTGTTGAAAGCATAGCAGTGCCCGATTTTTCAAGCATCTGGATACTTACGGACAGCAGATCTCTAATACAGCATCTTAGTGACTGGAGGGAGGTTGGCAATAGAGCGGGTATCTCTATTTTATCTTTAATTGACAAACTTTCGCAATGTTTCGAAGTGCATTTCCAATGGATCCCATCTCATGTTGGGGTTTCTGGTAATGAGGCTGCGACTCTGGATTCTCCAACCAGATTTGAGTTATACCTTCAGTGAATTATTTTCGGAGACATGGAAAGCGATTAATCAACAATGGAGGCTTCCCCTGGGTCATGATTGGTATACACGTAGGAGCCCTGGGGCAGTTATTTCCTTCAGAGGTAGCAGACGCCAACAGACTTGTATTTCACGTTTCGCTAGCGGATATTTGAACTATATGACTTATGAACATGGTCAGAAATTTTTTAAGACATGCACACAGTGTCGATCTGCCCAGGCTTCTCCTGAGCATATTCTGATCTGCCTGGATTTTAAATTGGACGAGGTGTTTTCTAAACCTCTTGATTTTTTGGATTTTCTAGGGGTTTTTGGACTCGTGGAGCTGGTTTGATTTTTGCCTTGCCAGTTAGGGATCAGAAACAACAACAACAGCATAATTCAAGAAAGATTTTAAATGTGTAACTGTTTAAGACATTTAAACTGGTCGCATAAACAGCCATCAAGAGATATATCTACTGGGAAAATTATTAAAAATCCAAAATCATAAACAACTTCATGCAAGAATTCATTATGAAGCACAAAAATATTGCAAAATATAAATAGTTTAAAATGTTAAACAAATGAACAAATATCAAAAAATTCTAAAAAATAATAAAAAAAAAAATTTTATGCTAAAGGTAATGTAGCTAAGCATATAATATGTTATACTTATTACCAAAATAACTTTATCTAATTTAATCTAGATATCAAAGAAATGTTGGAAAAATAGGTACAACTGCCTTGTAATCCATCAAGCCAATTTCTAAATTTTTTAGCGACAAAGAAATGTTCCCAAGATAACATAATTGTGACGTAATAAACTAAAATAATAATAATAATAATAATAAAAAAAAACCTTATGTATTTAAATAATAAATTTAAATCTGATAAAATAAAAAGCGTAAATACATATTTTTGTAATATTAAGATTTTATAAAATTTTAATATTTCAAACACGTTCAAAATGCTCTAAATTTTTTCGAGATGACGTAACTACCAAGGTCGCCACAACAGAAATTTCAAACTTAATTCTTTTTATAAACCATCTCTATGACGTAATAAGAAACAGGTTGCCAGATAAACAAGGAAATCCGCACAAAATCACCAAAACTCAGATATTGGCATGATGGATTATATTTCTGTTCCGAAAAATATAGTGAATTGAAAAACGTAACATGCCATTTGAATAATGACAGGTTTTTTCGAAATTTATGTCATCATGTAAAAAATGTTAAACATTAATTAATAGTTTTTGACTGTTTTTGATTTAAAATAAAATGAACATCAAGAAAATTATAAATTGAAATAAATGCACAAGAAGAATCTAAATCCAAAAGGATTTTATTAGTGGTTATATTTTACTCTGTTCCATTGTACATTTAAGAAATGAAAAAAAATTATCAAAATTTTCCGCCAATTTTATTTTTCAAAAATTATTCTCTCACAATCACACAAAAACCAAAGCAACTTCAATTATTACTGATATATGGAAGTTTCGCAACTTTCCTTATGTCACTTTTGTTGATGGCTTATGAATTTGGTTTAAACTTAAAAACTAACAGTATCTAAACATGTATAATACATTAAATTAGCGTGTATGTTTGCGCAAGTATGTATAAAATTAACCCACTTCGTGGATGGAAAAGATTCTAAAATCATCAAGATATTATCGACGACTTCAACGGCAACTTTTTAACTAGCAAGTTTACACAAAAGTGTTCATCCTTTCAAAAATATTTATCAATACGTTCAAATTTTTTTTTTTTTAATATTCAATATTTATGCATTTAAAATTCGCTACAAATAATCATTATTAGCTTATTTTTAACTATACTTGAAGAATACCAGTTCGCTGAGATGTGCGTCGATGAAATGAAGAAATTTTTTTTAAAAAAAACCTAAAATAAAATTAAAGTTTATACAAGATATTTAAGCTTTATTTACCATGCACACTAATAAGACATTATAAATAATCACTCAATTGAGAATATAGCTTCAAACTCAACGCTTGAGGAAGCTATTACCGAATTTTAGAACCTTCTAAATTAATTATAAATTTTGGTAATGGCTAAAGAGTATTCAGAGCAAATATTAAAAAAACCTGAATGAAAGCTAAATGTATATTAAAGTAGATTTGGAAGCAAGCACTCACTCCTTGTCCCGCGGATCCGGCAAAGTCCGGTGAATGGATATCATGTCACTCACATACTGATTGAAGGCATTGTTCTTCCATCCCAACTTCACCAGCTTCTCTTGCTCCTCGGTGAGATTGGACAGCTTGACGGGCTTGCCCATCTCTCCCGGACCGTCCAGTTCACGGGGAGGCAGCAGGACACCCCTGTTGTCCTGCTCGCCAGCGTGGTACTCGGACTCCTTCTTGTCGAAATGTTCCACCAGGCCGTTCCCGTGGGCAGGCTGCTCTTGCAGGGACCTCTCCGCCTTGTGCTTCTGGTCAGCGGACTTGTCCTGCAAGTCCGAGCTGCTGGAGCTGATGGTCAAGATGTAGGTGATGGCGATCCACGTGGCAGAGAGGATGATGAGGCCTTTTATGACTTGGTTGCGCCGTCTCGATATCATGCTGAAGGTAATAATACTGAGTGGAGGAAAGTCTGAAGGAACTTTTGGTCAATGTGCACAGTTTAAGTACAAAAATAGGGTAACTTCTAAAAAGGAATGGCGAAGCTAATATGGTCTTTATCACGTCATATTAGATACTGAGCAGTAAGACTGCTGTTACTGATTCATTGCTTTACTTTATAAATCATTCGATGTCTTAAATTTCAAGAAGCCATAGTTAGTACCACTTTTTTTTGTATGATATGTTGATTGAGATTTTATGCAAGGAAGACACTACCACACAGTTCCTGAAACGAAAGTATTTTTAGAATATTAGAATACCATAAAATGAAAGCACGTGAAAAAGTACTAATACATAAATAAAATCAATCAAAATAATAAAGAATTTATGAAGAGTTTTTTTTAAGTATATAAGATTCATATAATTGTATGAATGTTTAATCAGTAAAATTATGTTGCTTCGGTAACCTATGTCACTCTAGTTACTTTTTGCTTATGACAGCTAATTTAACTCGTACCAACAAGGTTAGGTTAGATTAGGTTATGGTCGCCTATTTTGGAGCTTTGTAATAATAACGTCGTAAATATGATTATAACTCACATTAAAGACAGGAAATAAACTTAGTTGATATAAAAATGATGGATTGATCCTTGCAATTGATTGTTCGTGTTTTGTCCGAGACAAAGGCGGACCAACTATTATAAACTAAAATATTTGGACGTGAAAATATCTACTTTATCATAAAAAAGGGTTCAAATAAGAATTATCAAATTAAAAAAAGTGCCTTTAAGCGAATAATTATACTTAGTCTTTTAAAGTTTTGTAAAACTAATGTGAACTACATACTGTACATTACAAGTTGATTACTAAATTTTTTCTAGAAAAAAATACGTTTTCTTATTAAAATAAAAAACGGTTGTTGTTGTCGTGTGCCAGCCAGGCTGGCAATATGGGGTGCGCTGCTCCACTTTTCCAACTGAACCATATTTGGTGTGGAGTCCGACCTCCTCAATACACACATGCCATAGGGACCCGTTTATAGGGTAGGAAACCATTTACACACAAAGAAAGGACAAAGACAAGAAAGAGAGAGAAAAAAAAGTACACCCATGCCCGAGCCAAGATTCGAACCCAGGTCCCACCCCTTTGTAGTCAGGTACACTAACCACTAGAGGTTGGGCGGCAAAAAAAAAACGGTATTATACAGATATACAAAGTACATTTTTTTAGCCATTATTTATCAATATCAATTAAATATAGTTGATTCTATCAATAAAATTTTTTAGCCATCAATCAATCAATCTATAGATCACTGTGATATTTGATTTGAAATTACTTTTAAGCTTATATTCAAATACATCAAACTTACCGAAATACCAAATAAAAACAATCCTTGAAATAAAAAAATTGAAATTTCAAAAAGAGGAAAGTCTACTTGCAGTTCTTTCCAAATTCAAAACGCAATCATAAATTCGAAAGATTTTATCACAATGACATTATGAGTAAAATCTCACACATTTACCGCATTTCAAAATAAGCGTAAGGCATTATCTCTCTCAGATGCATGCAATAAATTCAAAGATCCACGCAATGTTTCAGTTTACGTAGCTCGGCGAACGAAGATCAGGAAGGCGTCCAATTGATCGCGAGTGTTATCAGCGACCATATTTATCGCAGCTCACCTGGGACCGATTTTTGTGTTAAATACCTGGGAAAAATGATCAGCCGCAACACATGGCCGCCATCTTTTATCATTAGGGAGGAACAAAGGAGCGCGCATTGTTTCGTGCAGAATTCCCTCCAACAATCGCTCCCGGGAATTCCTCGAGCAGGTGTCTGGGACGGGAACACTAACTCAGAATATCGAATTAGAAAAATTATTCAACACAAGTTAGTTGGATCGTCTTCAGAACAAGCGATGCACGATTTTTAAAGCTCTTGTATATTTATGAAACACGAACTTTACAATGAGTTATTGGCGATGGTACCGTACCTCTTATGAAGCACTTGGGAAATTTATTTTTACGATGTTTTTTAAACTATGAAAATATACTTATAGTAAAACTGAGTTTGTGCAAATTATTCATTAGTTTACAAAGCTTATTTGTGTGATATACTTTAGTAAATGATCAAAAACCTGAGAACTGATAAAAGAGCCGCTGCGTATTAATTTTTCGGGAGGATTTTTGACAATGGGTCCCAATCTATTTAGCAAGGAAAAAATCCGGAAAATATTTATATAACCATTAGGACATATCAACAAAATAGAATGAACACTTCCTATAGTTTAATATAGCGATATGGGAAATCCTACTCTCAACAATCAATTTTTGCAATCTAAAGCTAACTAGACCAGAATCTATTGCTTAAAGTGGACTCCGAACCACAATGAACATCCAAGACTAAAATGGGGATCGGACGTACGAACAGTTGAGCTGAAAATAAAATTAGCTATTCGATGAGCAAGATCTAGCTCATTAGTATGACACGGTAACTCTTTATAATTGTTATTCAAATAAATGATCAAGACGAGATTTTTTCAAAATTCTAGATCAATGGTTTTAATTCGCGCTTGTTTGTAGCTCGCAGTTCACTTTTTGTTCACGAGGTCTATTTAAAGGAGGTAGGTTGGAACCTTGGAACTCTTAAAGTAATAGCCAGTGCACTGATCAAAATCATAGTAGCTGACAATTTGTAACAGTGAAAATTCATGTAGTTCTAAAAACGATTGATTGTAACACGTTGTTTTTGCTGCTATGTGAACCATTTATTTACACAAACAGATATTTTACATGTGAAATAAATTTTAAACACATGCTCAATTTTACATTGTTTCGTATTCCAATTCGTATCTCAATGAATCTACACTTCTTTTTTTGACGATGTAAATTCATTATAAATTTATAAAACATGGGAAAATTAATTTGAGTCTTTATGTTTGTATCAAAGAACACAAACATTTGTTATTAGTAAAATATTTCCATTAACAAATATTCTAGATAATAAACTGCTTATTATTTAAACTCTTCCATTGGGTAAAACAAATATAATTATTAAAATACAAAAGTAATTAATTGAAAGGTGAAAATGTTTTCGTTCAATCTTTCAAGCATAAAAAATTTATTTCATCAAATTTTAAAAGAGAAAAATATTTTTTCTGAAGAGTGACATTTATGTCACGTGTTGAAAATATGCTTTATGACTAAAATAAACACATGCATTCAAACAATTGTAAAAGTAAATTCACGACTATTTTGAGAAATCGTACTGTACAAATTCATTGGAAACTAATACGAAATGACATATTATTTAGAATGTCCGAAAACCTTATTTATTGTTTTGTAAAGGAACATATATAAATAACAGCTTCATCAAAAAAGCATTATCGATAAATGAAAATGTCATTAAATGAAATTACAGCTTTAAACACATAATATTGACAACAGTATACAACAAGACTTATAATAAAGTCATTTTTTGATAATTTGGAGTTAGTTAATCAATTTAACTTTTCCAAAACTAAATGAACTTCATAAAAAAAAATATAAATCAATGAAAGTTTCAATAAACGAAATTCTACTAGTTTTAAAACCTATATATATATATATATATATATATATATATATATATATATATATAT
>JAPDSC010115441.1:0-18290 GCA_026290005.1 Latrodectus geometricus
ATCTTAGTACATATTTATAGTATAAATTTAGCTAAAAACAATATGCTAAAAATGTCCATCATCATCCAAAGTTAGATCATTAGCTTAGTACTAAATAGAAATAAAAGAGGAAAATAACAGAAACACGTGTTACAAACCTTTCTTCCACTCATTTTCAATTTTTTAGAGATAGAAACTCTAATATAATAAAACAAAATTATAAACGAAATCATACGTTTATTGCAACTACAACAAACAGCGGAAAGAGACAACTTTAAGCTCGTTTCACTGCTAATGACACTTGATAATGACACTTGTTTATTTTTGACAGCTATGTTTCTTTTTATATGCAATGGACATTAAAAAGGTATCCAAACACGATCCACTTAAAGTGAACTTGTTCTTTTATATAATTTTTGGGCATTATAGGTTATGATGGAAATTTCCACCATTATGCAAAGAAGGGTTAATGCATTGGCAATGTATTTCTAAAATACTTAATTCTATTTTCCATAAGATTACGAGCGATAGCTTAAATCATGTAATGAATGTAAATGAAATTTTTATTTTTAAAAAAAAGCATAAAATTCTATTGCTATACTTTATGATTTTTTTAATTTCCTTTTGAATTTCTTCATGAAAATAATGTTGTAAGCATTATTCAACATATTTCACAAAAAAAGAATTTTCTTTTAGATTTCCATTGCTTTTCAATAAAATTTTTCTAAAAATTTCTCCATTCAAAATGTTCGAGTGATAAAAAGAACTTTCCTCATCTTGCGTTAAAATAATTAAATTATATCTAAATTAATTAAAAAGCAAAACAATTTTAGAGATTTTTAAAATAATGAATAGAAAAAATGAAGTATTTTGAATTGTTAAAATCAGAAAAGATTTTAGTAAATTAAAACAAGCCTTTCTTTAATATAAAGGAATTGAGAACTAGGCAATCAAGGGAAAATGCATATAACTTCAAGCATTATCTTGCTCTATATATGAATACAAATTACTTTAAAAAAGAAAATTTATTGCCACTCGCAAATGATTATATAAAGAGGAAATTTAATAACAATTGACAAACGGTTTACTGCTCAGCCTCATTCCAAGAACAATGCAAAGTTAAGTGGATAAGAATATTTGTGACTCCAGATAACACTTGTATAGTGTCAATGTGTTCTCGTCAATTCCTGGAAGCATTTCAGTGTGTAGTTGTAGTTCTACAAATTAAAGATTCCCCTTTTATAATCAGAACTTTCAAATAAGGGGAAAATTTTTACATAAGGCACTGCTTGACGAGTAAAGAATATTGTATTCATCACTCGTTAATTTTAAATCTTCTTCCAAAGTGGCTTGATATTGATCTTTGCCAGGTTTGTTCCCTATTACATGCAACAGGTGAGGATGTCACTCATCAACAATTTGCTGGGTATTTGTTGAGATTGGTACTCTCTCTTTTAACGTGAGAATACAATTTCATGAAAAGGTTTCTTGGAAAGCAATAACATTCGAAGGACTTCACGAGGAAACCTTAAAAAAACTATCATCTTTTGTTCAAGAAGCATGATACATGAAAGGTCGGATTGTGGGAGGAACTAAATTATTCCTCAAAAATGTTTATAAGCATTTATTGATCAAATGATTCTAGCAATTATGAAAGGATATTTTTGATAAATACATTCTGTTTCGATTTCCTATTAATTAAAAAACGTAAATTTCGTATTTGCTTTTGTGTTAGCATTTGAAATGTCAGTACTTTCGTATTAACGACACAGTAGCTGCAGATTTGGTGATGTCTAAATGCCATCAATCCATACTCAAAAGTTCTGCGAAAAATCCTAAATTATAACACTAAAATCAAATTCCTTTCAAAAATCAAAACACTTTATTTAAAACTCAAAGCAGTCAATCGGATTTCAGTGGAAAATGGACTGATGCTGTGTTTTACATAGATTCAAAGTAATTTCTTTGACCTGCTGCTGTCACCATATGAACTCTGCTAAATAAGATTCTAAATGATGTCCCCCCGATGTCTCTTGTTCCTCCCTTTAGCACTGCCCCACATTCTTTCAACTGTTTCTGTATGAACTCCTGTCTCATGATCAATAAAATTGTATTTATGATTAACTTTAGCATTATTCTTGTTTTTTGGTAACCTTTCCAACTATCACAATTAATTGTGCCACCATCTGAAATCCACCAAACACAACTTCTGATGCGGTGGCATTAATGCGAGAATACCAAAATTTCTTAATTGAATCGAAAGCAAGTTAATGAATGTGATGGAAAGAGCGATACCGTAGTCCTTCCGTATACACCAAAAAATATATTTTTAACATTAAATTTTATCACAAATAAACTAGTCAGCTTTCACTTGGTGTTATTGCGAAATTACGGAGAATAGTTAAAAATCTTTAAAAAAAAATTGAGCATTCAGATTTTAGATTTACTTCAGATATCATTCTGAAGTAGGACTTTCTTTCCATTTCACGAGGGAGCCTTAGTTAGCCAACGGCCAAAAACTGTGGAATTTCATTTGGAATGCTTTTCTATCATTCATTTCAAGAAACTACAAAGAGTTTTAGGCAAAATTTCTTACTCCAAATTGTTAATTTTAAACGAAGTTTGACCACATTTCGTTTGGGATTCGAATATGTAGCAGTTATCAATATGGACAGATATTGAACTGATATTGCCCTTATCCTAATAGCATATTGGAAGCAATAGTGCATCTCCCTTTGACAAAACAACCTGTTTCTATAAAATCAATTTACAGATAGCAAAACAGAAACCTGTGCATACATAACCAATTTGATTCCATAAAGCATGGCATGATGCGTGAATTAAGCAGAATTAAACACTTTAGCCGGATAGTTTTTCTATAATTCACGTTCTCATATAAAATACATCTTAAACTCTTACCCAAATTGAAATTATTTGATTTATTCCTTAAAACAAATAATTACATGTTGTAACTGAAACTGTGGTAAAAACCATTTTTATCAAGTTATAAAAATGTGTTCCTGTTGGAAACGTATTGCAGTTATGTCAAAGATTACTTTCCTTTCCAATCTGCAATGCTTTTGATATGATGAAAACTAATAAATCGGAGATCATATATATATATATATATATATATATATATATATATATATATATATTAGGTTGGGGAAAAAGAAATCCATTATTTTTACGTAAACTTTATGTAACTTCTTTTGGATCCCCTTTGTAAAAAGGTTTAAAACAGCTTTCATGTAGATTTTTAGGTCTTGCGCGTTACGACTGCTGACATGCGGTTAACTTCGATCATTTTTGATATTTTATAGACATTTTCGACGATGCTGTATCCACATATGCGAGGTGCATCTCTAACATCAAAAATACCCGAACGGAATCGACGAAATAAAAATTGTACGTAACTGGTTGTTACAGTCTTATATAGGACGATAAACACCTTTCACAATTTTAGCCACCCGGCTATCTTTTTCGCCGTCACAAGCGAAAAACGAAAATGTATCGAATTTTCTGTTTGTTATCTTCCATTTTTAAAACCTTGTACTCGTAACTGAATGAATCAAACAAAAACCCGCAAGAGGATGTTTTAGTGTCAAATGTCACCTTTCCAACGAGCTTAAATCTGAAATTGTTTGATAGATACCTCACGAGATATCGATCACTACAGAAGTCTACCGAAAAAATAATGGATTGCTTTTCCCCCCAACCTAATATATTTAGAGCGAGAGAGAGGATGAACTACTCAATAGCGATGCCACTATTTCAAGTGTTTTGTCTGAGGTGTGGGAGGGGCTTCAGAAGCGCGAGGACTTTTTCACTGAGTGAGAATAACACGAGAATTAAAGACGTAGCATTTCAGAAGAGCAAGATGGCTTCTTCTTTTCCATAACTTTAAATCTCATTTCATTTTAGTATGATTAAGACGATTAATTGCAAATATTTTACTATATATTTGTAAACATCAATATTAGTCTATGTAAAATTTGTAATTTAATTAAATCATTCATTGGCTACTTCCCACTCCTACATATATAAAGGGTGGTTCAAAATAGTTTTTACAAACTAAGACGGGTGATAGTACCTCTCCAGACAAGCAATAATTACATAGGACATTGGGTCGCGTTCGACTCTGAGTGGCAGAAGAGAGAAAAGTAGAAGCGCATGAAGAATCTTTTACAAATTTACCGTATGCAAATTTTCACAGAGCAGAAGCAGCATTTTGCTCTTATTGGTTACCGGAGAAAGCCAATCAGAGTAGACGTTGTCCTTTAAAAACGGCGCAACACCATCGCCTTAAGTATTATCTGGATAGTATCATCCAAAAATTCTCGTGACTGCTAGCCCAGACGATGGATTCACTAGCGGACCTGTGTCATGGCCTGCTCACTCACCGGACCTCAACCTACAGGACTTTTTCTTATGGAGGCACATGAAATCTTTAGTGTATGTACCACCTGTGGTTTCAGCTGAAGATCTCGTGGCTAAAATCATTGTTGCAGCGGAAAAAATTAACACGACACCAGGAACCTTCGAGAGGGTGCGTCAGTCGTACCTTCGCTGCAGTCAACTGTGCAATGACACACATGGTAGGCATTCTGAGCATTTTCTTTGAGGCAATAAATATAATAGTGAAACTTTTGATATTATTCATTCGCTTACCCCACAATGTTGTATGTTCAAGTGAGAATTCCTTTTTTCTGCCTCTTAGAATGAAATGCGGCTCTATGTTCCTATGTAAATATTAATTGTCTAGATGAGTACTATTACCCCTCTTAATTTGTAAAAACAACTTATAATCACCCTGCATGTAAAAAAAAATTTTTTTAATTTTTCGATGACCAAAACAGTACTGATATTTGAATACCTATACCTGCCAAAACGTGCGATACAAAATTTAATTCTTCTGAATCCTTATAATTATACAAAATTATTTTCTAGTCACTAAGCTTATAAAATTTGACTTATTTTCTATTTCTAATGTTTTCTTAAAGTCTCATATCAGATGACCGTCTGAGCTATAGTTATAGCAAATTGTCAGAGTTATAGCAAACTACTGTAAAATATTATGTTTTACAACACATTTTTGTGTATTCAATTAAAATTATATAAATTACTATTAAGAACATATATTTAGTTACAAAAGAAAAATTAAAATCACTTTAAATATCTAATAATTGATATACCAGAATTTTATGCAAACTAACTTTTCTATTGTATATGTGTAATACTTACACATTACATGAAATATTTATATGTACATGATGTAAATATTTCAAAGACATATTCAGATTTCCTTAGATTTGATGTATTTAATGATTCTTTTTAAAATAAAACAAATTTCACACACACACACACACAAACGTTGTTTTATAAGTGAAATTGTTGAATGCATTAATTCATAAATTATTCAAATGGTTATTAAGTTTCTTTATTGAATTGAACAAGAATTTTAAATTTATCTTTTCTCTTAAAATAAAGATTTATTTGAATACAATTGCTCTTTAATACAACAAAGCAAATTCAATTTAATCTTCTACCGAACCAATCCGATTTCAAAAAGATTAAACCGGAGTATTAAATTCTAATTATCTGTAGCATTATATTTTGCAAATCTATCAGGACTTTTTGGTTCAATGTCAATTATTTCAGTTTCCTATTAGAATTAAGGGGATTTCAACCGATCTTTTATTTATTCCCCCCTTCGACACATTGTTAGTACCTTATCATCTCACGGCTGACAGGGTAATGAATACTTATCGTCAGTTTCCGCAATGGCTAATAATTAAGCACGCAGACCATAATATCTCACGCGTGTTTTCACAAGCTCAATGACGAAAGCAAAAGAAAAAGGAAAAGAAAAAATGGCTCACAATTACGATTTCATCGGGCATGAAATCCTAGAAGGGAAAGTTAATTAATACCACCTTTTAATCTGTAAGGTAATTAAAAGTGTTCGTAATCAAAGAACGGAAATTAACTTTATCTTCTCCGCGATTAAAACGAAAGCAAAAATGAAAACATTTGTACCAGAACTGTATCCGTTCGCTGAATTCATTGAAATTGCGACAAGAATAGAAGCTAAGGTAATGGAAAATTGTAATTATCTACAAATCATTCTGAATGAAAGAAATCTACTTTCGAACAAATGAAGGCAGTTATTTTAATAAACAAAGAAATTATCTTAAGGTCGGGAAACGAATTCCGCGTTTAATGTGAAATGATTAATATTTTGCACTTTTTATTTGATTGCTGGTGGTGCAATTCTGGAAGCAGTAAATTTAATCGGGTATATATCCTTTCTTGTCAGATTTTAGAATAACTGTTTGTCGTAGCAAGTGTAAAATAATTAAATTATAGTCACGATAAACTTAAGAAACAATAATAAACATTCATAGAAGTAAATACTTTGGAGATTACAATTACCAAAAAGTATAACTGGATACGACTAAGTAAGATGGTATCGTGCGAGCTATTGTTTTTGGAAAATAAAGTTTGCTTTGACAAAACAATGTAATTAATGTCTGAGGATTATTACAATGCATTCTCATTATTGAGTTTTCTGTGTAAATAATCCTTCAAAAAGGCAAGATCACACGCCGAATGTTCAAAAAGACTGATAACAACTACTACGTAACATTACGCATATAAAAGTGAATAATTCTTCAAAATAATAAAGTTATTCAGTCTCTTTAAAGTAAAAGGATTTCAAAGAATTGACAGAAGATTTTCCTTGTCTCATTCACGTCAGCCGAGATTGCAAAGTTTCATGACTTGGTGACTATCCTGCAAAAACTTCTTCTGTAAAGTAGTAGAGACTTTAATTTTTATGTCCAACAGATGATATCACACGTAATTATTCTTCGAGTATACTTGAGTATCAATTTGTATAATGGCACTGTACCATACAAAGGCTTCCTACAGTTGTGCTGGTGATCCCCTAACTGTGCCTTAAGGTTAAAGGGTTTGGAATAATCGCACATCACCAAGCACATTTTGAACCAAGACCAGACGATGAGGTCGTATCTGATCTGGCATCCTCCGTCCACGCCACGCAACAAAAGTAGTTTGGGTGCCACAGATTAACGTCCTCAACCCAAGGAGTTCCAATAACCCAGTGACGGAGAAAGAGGTCGCCCACAAAATCACTACTCTCAGCAAATGAGGTTTCACTTTGGTGACCTAAATGGAAAGCTACTGAACAATTGGTATTCTATAAACAAATTTGAGAATATGGATGTTTTGAGAATAAATTTTCACAAGATGAGTGGAGAGGAATGATGCTAAGAAAAATCGCTTCCATGGAACTTCTTCTATTAGCATAACACAAAGTAAAATGTGGATTCAAAGAGGTTTTACTCTCCTTTATTTCATGACATAATTTGTTTGTGATAATCTAGTAAGATATGCTTGACATCATTTTAAAAGAGTAGATATTTATTTTAGTTTTTCTCAATATAAAATAAAATGCTTTCTACTACAATTCAAGAATAAAATATTAAGTGAAATGCTAATTCAATAATAAATACGAACTAATCTTGGTGTTTTGGTTTTTATGGCCATTTTTTTAAATGTTTCTCTGTATTATAAATGTGAAAACAATATCTAGATATACTTCATTCAAATGCTTTATTAAATTACAAGAATTGTTTTTCATTTTACAAATAAGTATTTTGTAAATTTTTAGTAATAATCTAAAATATGGAAAATCAATAAAATATGCACATAAAAATGTATTTATAATATATTAGGTTGGGGAAAAAGTAGTCCATTATTTTTTCGGTAGACGTCTGTAATGATCGATATCTCGTGAGGTATCTATCAAACAATTTCAGATTTATTTTCTTTGGAAATGTGACGTTTGACACTAAAATATCCTCTTGCGCTTTTTTGTTTGATTCATTCAGTTACGAGTACAAGGTTTTAAAAATGGAAGACAACAAACAGAAAATTCGATACATTTTCGTTTTGCTCTTGTAACGGTGAAAAAAGATAGCCGGGTGGCTAAAATTGTGAAAGGTGTTTATCGTCCTATATAAGACTGTAACAACCAGTTATGTACAATTTTTGTTACGTCGATTCCGTTCGAGTATTTTTGATGTTAGAGATGCACCTCGCATGTGGATACAGTATCGTCGAAAATGTCTATAAAATATCAAAAATGATTGAAGTTAACCGCATGTCAGCAGTCGTAACGCGCAAGACCTAAAAATCTACAGAAAAACTGTTTTAAATCTTTTTACAAAGCGAATCCGAAAGAAGTTACATAAAGTTCACGTAAAAATAATGAATTTCTTTTTCCCCAACCTAATATATGTATATTTATTTATTTATAAATATATATATATATATATATATATATATTATAGGTAAATATGTAACAAGGCGATTATATAATATTCCATGTTAAATTTATCTGATACTGCGAGAGACAAACAAAAGGAAAATCAATTTTATCACGACTACATTAATAATCAGGAGACAATTTCGAATTTAAAAGTGATCCTTATCCAGTAAGAACTATCTTTTTGTCTCTCAGTTGGGGTGTTTTTAATATAAGGAATCATGTGATCTCGCAGCATTGAAATGTTGCAAGCGTGTGACAAATGGGAGTGCAATGGGCTATTTATATGCAAACGTCATCAGCAGTGACTCGAACGAATCCTGCAGACACCTGTGTTATCAATAGCACTCTGCATTCATTGTTCGCAACAGACATCCCTCCATTTATTTTCATCCTCTGGCGAAGACAGGTGCTTACCTGGAATGTTATGTCTTGCCTATTTTAATGACCTGATGCAGCTTCTGTGGTCATAGAAAGGGCTTATGCTTATTAGAAGCAATTTTGCGCGATCAAGAGGAGTTGCATCTACTCTAGGAATAATCTGAGAATGAGATGGAGGAAAGGATGATCCTACTTTTATGCGAATAAAGAGTTAATACCAAATTGTAACTGAAATATTAGTTTGGGGTAAAAGTTATCCATTATTTTTTCGGTAGACGTCTGTAGTGATCGCGATCTCGTGAGGTATCAATCAAACAATTTCAAATTTATGCTCATTGGAAAGGTGACATTTGACACTAAGATATTCTCTTGCGGTTTTTTGTTTGATGAATTCAGTTATGAGTACAAGGTTTTAAAAATGGAAGATAACAAACAGAAAATTCGATACATTTTCGTTTTTCGCTTGTAACAGCGAAAAAGATAGCCAGGTGGCTGAAATTGTGAAAGGTGTTTATCGTCCTATATATGACTGTAACAACCAGTTACGTACAATTTTTGTTTCGTCGATTCCGTTCGGGTATTTTTGAAGTTAGAGATGCACCTCGCATGTGGATCGTCGAAAATATCTATAAAATATCAAAAATGATCGAAGTTAACCGCATGTCAGCAGTCGTAACGCGCAAGACCTAAAAATCTACATGAAAGCTGTTTTAAACCTTTTTACAGAGTGAATCCTAACGAAGTTACATAAAGGTTCACGTAAAAATAATGGATTTCTTTTTCTCCAAACTAATATTTCCAGGCAAGAAATTATAAATCATTTATGAAACTATTGATGACTGAATTTATAATTATAAAATTATTTGAAATTAGCAGCTCTCATTCCTGAGTAATTTATTAAACAGTTTTGTATTGTCCATTAAATATAAATTAACTTCTATTTGCGGTGAGAATGTAAAAATTGTTATACATTTCTTCAAACAGTAATTTGTGTAAATATAACTTATAGTTAGAAATATGATTGCAAATTTACTTCCTGTTGTAAGGAACTCGGTAAGTTTAGTTGGGCGTCATTCTCATTACCAAAGGTATATTCCTGAACAATCCAAATATCTCATATTCATTAACAATAATTGGGACTTATAACTCAAATCATATTAATTAATAATATTGAACTCATATTCATTAATAATATTTGAGACATATGAAATTGGTCATCTTCACACTAGGGGGGTCTGCATGGTCTTTTCTTTTAAATTACAAAGGTTTAACCTCCTTCCGGGTGACGATGGTACATCCATTGTCTACCCCGCTACAAGTGTGTCCATAAATTCCAACCCTTGTCATCGAAAGGTTGAGCAAGATGAAATTCCATAAATGGACGGCCATTAAAATATTTGTTTCATATTTTACTGTATCCTTTGCTGTTTTCTATCATAAATGACTAACAATTCAAATTTTAAGCTATTCATTGTTGAAAATAGAGAAACTATAGCTGGTACTGTGAATGGTGGAGAATACTACCAATAGTACCAGTTGTGCTTAGTACTGTAACACCTGTTATCCAGTACTTAGTATTGTACAGTACAGTTATCGTCGTTAAACTTAGTAATGTAGTTGGTTTTGAGTCCTATATTACTACAGATCTAATATAGGAGTTCATCGTTAACATATTTAAACGATTTTCACAATGAAATATTCCCCTGTAACGAGTTTTAAAAGTCTATGTTTCAAGTTCCTTATTTTAGTTTTCTTGAGATGCGTTCCTCATATCATCAATTCTGTAATACGCACAAGATATTTGGCAATTTGTTTCTTTTTTTCATATTCTTGAATAGACTATATTCGAATTACTGATCTTTAAATAAGTTTTTCTTCTATAGATGACTATCTATGCTTAGGCACACATGCGCGTAGATATGAATTTACCTCTAAAACTAAATCCTTTTCTTTTATCTTAAGTAAACTGTTTGTGAAACGTTTAATTTGGAAAATTGTTATATCTATTAATACTTTGCTTACTTGAAAATAACAATCTGAGTTCGAAATAGACTTGCAGTACAGCTTAACAATATTATATTTTAAGTAATAAAATTATATTTTTGTAATCAGAAATAAATAAAAAAAAATTGTAAAATCTAATTCTATATTTCTATGAATGCAAACTGAATTTCAATGAATAAATTTTCCATCAAATCTATGTATCAGAATTTTTTTTATCATTCTTGATAAATTCCTTTGGTTTATACAAAATTGGCGAAACATTGTACCAAATAAATCTTCAGTGCTAATATTAGCAAGTATGACTAAAAGGAATTCATTTCTCTTACATTCAATCAAATCTCTTTATTAACTGGAAGTCTAAAGCTGAATATCGGTGAAGTATCGTTTGAAAATCAGAACTGGATAAATTAGCTGCAAATGCTCGCATTTATTGGCAGCAGTTTTGATAATTACGCAGGTTGTTCATGATAATATAATCCAGATGAGTCTCGAAATCACGTCATTTCTGTTGATTTCATATTGAGTGTGACTGCTGGAAATTTACTGATTAAGACCCGAATATTTCCGGAGCTGAGTTTACGATTTGTCTAGTAGAAACCCATGATGTCTGAAGCTTTAATTATACAAATGCAATGTAGATGCAAATGGAGACAAGTGGTCGAAACTGGAAACGCATATATGAGTTTCTTAACTGTTTCAATCGAATTTCGAAACTGGTTTCGAAGAAAAGCTTGCGAAGAGTTTATGTAGTTAAAATTCCAAATAAACAACAGATAAAAAAGGGATACATTTTATTCAAAAATGCATTCTTAAAGATTCTGAAACAACCAGATTTTTTTAAAAGTAATTGAACAAAACATTGTTTATTACTAAATCATACATTTTTAAGTGTTATACACACATATCGTAAAGGAATAAAACATTATAAGGAATTCTTACTTCTTATAAGAGTATTCTTTAAACATTCTAAGCATATTTTTATTATATTTCTTTAATAAATAAAATATTAAAATTTATAAAAATTTACGCATTTATAATTTGTTTAAAAATCTTCGGATCTACTAAAATCATTCTTAGCAATTCAGGTCATTTTACATTTCATTATTTTTATTGTATAAAAATGGCAATTTAAGCTAATTTCTTTAAACTATTTAACTGCAGCTATCAAACAATTTTAAAAAAATATTTTTTCTTTTATCTTGAATAAATAATTTAATTATGTATGAACAATTAAAATAAACAAAGTTATATGAGGTTAAATGTATAGTAATATCCAAAGATGTCTTCTGCAAGTGATTTAACATATCATATAATTCAAGATATTTTTATGTTAAAATTGGTGTATACAACCAACACATTTTTCCAATAATATGGAATACCAGAAAGATCAATGCAAGTTTTTGCAATTTACAATGAAGAATACAATAATGAAATGGAAAACAAGCTGGACCCTAATTAAAATACTAGAGTATTATTTTTACAACTTCTTGGAAGAAATTTAGATTCTAAAATTTTTCTACTTGTCAAAATAAATTAAAAATCTATTTTAGTTCAATTTGTGACACATGAATCTTGTTTTTCAAATAAAATTATTTAAATTACATAAAAAAAAAAAGTGTTTAAATATTCAAGAAGGTAATTTCTAAAATACAAAAAACTAAGAAAAAAATACCCAAAATTTAGAAAATCATAGGCTTGATCAAAATCATATGAACAATTGCTTATTCATATTTGCTAAGTCAATATTATATTTATTCATAAATATTCTATTATACCCTTTTTAACAATTGCTAATAATATCCATATTTGCTTATAAATAGCTAAGTCAAAGTTATATTTATTCATAAATATTCAAACATAACCTTATCATATATCTTATCATAAATATTCTAATATACTCTTATCAACAATCGCTTATCATATCCATATTTGTTTATAAATAACTAAGTCAACATTATATTTCTTCATAAATATTCTAACATACCCTTATCAACTATCGATTATGGTATCTATATTTGCTTATAAATATCTAAGTCAGTATTATATATCTTTTTATCTGGGTTCAGAAATATGATAAACGATTTAGTTGATTTCTATATTATTCAAAATCTGTATGAAACTTTCAGAAATTTTTTTTTAATTTCTTTTCAAATTACTGTGCTGCTATTTTTAAAAGTGAATGTAGATACTAACTAAAGTCCGTTCTAGAATTTTCGATCCTAAGTAGAAAGATTAATTAATAAATTATTCATTTGAGTCTTCTTTCCAATATTAAAAATTCGAAGAAACAAGAACTACATAGAATGTATATAAGCATTAAAAGAGCAATAAGGAAATGAATTCGATTTTGGTCTGTCCATATTTATGAAAACGGAAATAAAAGTCCCATATCGTAATTGTCCTACAAGAAATTCGGTGAACACATGCTATATTTTCATAAAATCTTAAGCAAATATTTTTTTAATCCTTTGAAGGTAAAAAATATCATTGTCTTTTTAAATATTACAATAGCATAAAATTGAAAAATTAGTCTCTAATTTTATGGTCTTAGTAGGTAAATAATAGTGCCTTCTGCTAATATACATAATGAGTATCTAATTATCTAACTACATTCTGCAATGACAATACTAAATGTTGGCTCCAGTTCTTTGAATGTTGGCATTTCTTCTTTTCGCCAAGCGCTCCAACAACCCCAAAAGGCTATGAAAAACAAAAACTCAAGTTTGTAGTTGTCGTATTGTTGCTACTTTGTATAGATTGTATTTTTCATATACTCTTATGCATTTGATTTCAATAAAACAGCAATTTAAGTTTCTTTGTTGCTTTTAGAATGCTTGTATTAAATAAAACAGGAATATTCTCGACTAATATTCTTAAATTTATACATTAAACTAAATGACACAAAATTTTCACCCAGTATTTATAGTCATATGAGAAGCAAAAATCTGCCGTTACTTTTGAAGATTTATATCACAAAATAGTTAAAAATTAATGGTTTGATCATTGTTAGCTTATAGATATTATTATTCGAGATCGTAATACTTAAAAACTTAGTATGACTTCACAAAATTTAGAAGCATTACACATTTTCCAAGACAAAAATATGTGATAAATGTATGATACGTTTACAGACGTCTCTTTTAGGTAAAATAAATGTAGGCTTTTATTGCATGAATTCTTATAAAAAAAAGTTACATTGGTTTTGAAGGTGCATATTAAAGGGATACTATCATTACGTGCTGAAAATATCTGCATTTAGATTTTGAATCAATAAAAAATAGTTGATCGAAAGACGTTGTTGTTGTCTTGTGCCAGCTACGCTAACAGTATGGGGTGCGCTGCTCCACTTTCCCAACTGAACCGTAATTTGGTGTAGAATCCGACTTCTTCAGTATACACATGCCATAGATGCCCGTTTATAAGGTAGGCAACAACTCATAAACCATTTATAGAAAGAAAAAGGCAGGAGATAGAGAAAGTACATCCACACATGCTCAAAATTCGAACCCAGAACCTCCCCGTCTGTAGTCAGACACACTGACCATTGAACAAGGTGGGTGGTGATTGAAAGCTTAAAGCAAGGAATAGGAAAAATGATTCTCAAAACTAGGTTAATTGTTAAATATTTAAAGATGTGTGGCATGTTTCTAATCATGTATAATTTATGTTACCCCTATATGTGTTATGTATTAATATGTGTGAGGCCTTTTCCAACCATACATACATTGTAAGATTCTATTTTATTTGCACTTATAAATGTAAAAGCAATATGCAATTGCACAGTTAAAATGACAGTTTTCCCAACAATCATAGTCAACAAAAAAAAATAGTGATTTTATGCTATCCTTAACAAAACAGTTAAGGATAGTATAAAATTCTCTATTTCTTTTATTTACATTTTTCAAATGCCCATTTCATAATAATCTAATAAATACTTCAATTAACATGAAAATGGCAATTTTATTTGCATTTATAAATGTGAAAGCAATCTGTGCAAATCCACAGTTAAAATGGAAGTTTTCCTTACAATCATAGTCTTTTCTGCTAAAGATATCATAAAATTCGCAATTTTTTTATTCACATCTTTCAAACGCCCGTTTCATAATAATCTATACATGGTTAGGGCAATTTTTATCATAAATACTACAAATTCAAATGAAAAAAGGGTTTCTAAATTTCGCTCTAATTCAAAGTCGAAAGCTTCATTTCTTGCACAATAGATTATTCAAGAATTTTGCCATAACGCTCTGTTTAGATTCCTAAGAAAGTAAAGGTGATCAATCAAGTGTGGCAAAAAAGAAAAACTCTTTGTTGAAATACCTTCTGCTTTCAACACAATCCCTGTCTTGAGATCCTTTCAACGTCTTTCTTCTGTTCATTTGTTACGATATTTATAATTTAGAATGGTAAAGGCAAACTATTGCGTTAGTCTTTTAGAGTATATAATATGATTTTTAACGTTATTTAATTTGTTTTTTTTTCTTATTTATGATGAGTCATGCTTAATAAACTCATATTTTCTTTCATCTAGCTATTAAATTGAACACCCGAAGGACAGACTTCTGGCAATGAAAATCTACTTTTGCCACATTGACAACATAGAGTTGCAACATTTTCTTACAAATTTAAATGCATATTTTAAGCAAATCCTTTTCATCACATTATTGTTTACATTATCCTAATATTTAACAATGAACGTCGCGATTGCTATTATATTTTTTGCTATTGTTATTTGATGTTGCAGTTTGAGACTGGGAAAATGTAGTAAAAAAGATCACTTTTTTTTTTTTTTTTTTTTTTTTTTTTATCCCCCTTTGCAGTTCTTGGCTGAAAAATTTTAATAAAAAAGTTTTTTTTTTTTTTTTTTTTTTTTTTTTAATGGAACCCCCTTTGCAGGTATGCTCATAGATGGCATCATCATCTGGATCTTTGAATTTAGAGATAGAAAGCCAAGGAAGACCTATGGCCAGGCTCTTACTATCCCCAGAGGTATTAATTTGGAACGGAAACAGGGAGGACATTTCGACCACGATAAATTTTACATGCTCCAGTCGCCATTAGTGAACACGACGGTCTCTAGTCAGCGGGGAATCGAATCCCCAACCTTGTGATTCGAGAATGACGTTTTATCCAACTAGGCTACCATGTGACCCGGACGGACATTTATATTGTGTGATAAAATTAGGAAACAGAATTTTCAAGAGTTGTGAATAAACTACATACTAAATTTCATTGCATTTGTACATATTTAAGCACCAATAAATTTTGAAATAATTAGAAATATCAATATTTTTAATTATTTGTTTAATAAAGCTACTGATATTAAGCATTGTATTCATTTTAACAACAATAAATAATACAATAATTTTAACAACAATAAATAATATAATAATTTTAACAACAATAAATATAATTTTAAAAAATAGAGATTCTGTAAAATTTATGTTTCTGAAAATTACTTCTTGAATTGTTCTTGACGTCAAATAAACTTTTCTACAAAGTCCAATCATCTATACTAAATTAAAAAGTTGATGTTTTCCCAGCCTAATTTTAGAATTAAATGTCTCCATTTTATTCTATCAAATTTTTAGTTATTCTTTTTTCAATAAAGCATTAGTAATAAGATATTACATATAATATGCACAAAAAGCTTATATAAACTATGAATATCTGGTAACTGGTAAGCAAAGCAATTAAATTTCTGTTTTATTTTGGTTATTTGCATGCAATTAAAGATTAATAGAGGCTTGTATATGTATTTATTTATTCATGTCCAAAAGTCAGGTTGGGTAACTTACTAAAAGTAAGTACTAAAAGTAAGTTACCCAACCTGACTGAGTATACTTATTAAGTATAACTATTGATCTAGTATAAGTCATTTTTTTGATGTTGTTGTTATCTTGAGCCAGCTAGGCTGGCATTATGGGGAGCGCTGCTTTACTTTTCCAACTGAACCGTAATTTGGTGCCCAGCGCAGTCCGACTTGCTCAGTACACACATACCATAGTCAACCGTTTATAGGAAAGAACAAAGACAGGAGAGAGAAAGTACATACATCCTCGAACCGGGATTCGAACCCAGGACCTCCGCATCTGCTATCATTCACGTTAACCAGTAAAATCATTTTTGATCATGCAATAAAATTGCATAGCACATGATTATTTTTGTTAACGTATTTTAAATTAGCAATTATCTGTAAATTATAATTCGCAGATCGATGATGTTTAAAGTCAAGATCTTAAATCACAATTAAATTAAGTTTTGTCCTGAAGTAAAATTTTAAAGGGAAGATCAAACAAACTTAAATCTTTAATTTCTCTTATGTCGACAGCTGAGATCACAGGAAGAGACGTTTTCAACGGTAGTTATTAGAAAGTTTTAGAAAGCGATGTAAGTGGAAGAAAGCGGAGAATTAAAGGAACATTAGCATCAGTTCTTAACATAAAAGTAAATTATATTCCTCAAAATACAGATTCAGAACTTTGTCGTGCATGTACAATTTAATGTTAAAGATATTTATTCCGTTTATTAATCTACAATGATACGTATATTTAAACATATGAATATAATGAATTTTAAAAATTTTTAAAAGATGCATTCTAAAATAAGTGGTAATGTTTATAAATAAGATACTTTTTTAAAATCTAGGCTCAGATTTACTGTACGGTCACTATTGACGTGATTTTCCAAAGTTGGCGATAAGTAACATTTTCTGGCAACCCAACCAATTTTTCACTAATCACATATGAGGGATTCCGATTAATGAAAAATGGTGGATTCTGACAAAATGGGAATTTACCAATGGAAAAGGGAATATTCTGTTTATTTTCAGACTATTTGTTTTATATTCAGACCTCGCATGTGATAATTGGTGAGGTTGGCGTGATTTTTTGGAGATTTTTTTGAAAAAGTTCCCAACAGCGACCGTACAGTAAATTTTCACCAAAATCTATTAAATAGTGTTTCTGTGCTTTACAATGCATAAGTACTTCAAAGTTTTAAGTAAAATAGAGTTTTTTTATGCATTAATTTTATGTAAAACTGTAGCTTTATCCTCATAAGTACAGCACTGAAGTGTCATTAATGAAAGACACCTACTTAGTGACGAGTGAGCCTCCTCTGGCTCTGATAACGGCTGACACAAGATGTGGCATTAATTTGAAAAATTTCTGGAAACGTTTCATGGAAGTGGTTTGCCAAATAAGGGCTAAAGCTGTCCACAATTTAGTAAGGTTCGTTGGTGCAGTGTGATGACCTTTCACATCTTGTTCTAAAACATCCCAAAGATACTCAATAGGATTTAAATGTATGCCTGTATGTAGCAAATTTATAACAAAAAAATCAGAGAAATGCTCATCCAACTAATCAGTAGACATCCGGGTTTTTTGAGAGGTACAATTGTCTTGCTGAATTACAGAACAGCATAAACGAATAGATATGATCAACCAGAGATTCTACGCACCGAATTGTATTAAGGGAGGATGGTACGCGCACCAAAGATCCCAAAGAGGGCCACGAAAAAACACCCCAGACCATGATTAAGCTACCATGCCCTTGCACAGTTCCACCCTAG
>JAPDSC010115442.1:0-12374 GCA_026290005.1 Latrodectus geometricus
GACAGTTAATGGTTTTTCATGAGTTATGCTTTGTGAAGGTCTATAATTACTCTAATTATTTTATGGTTAAATGATCTTAAATGTTGTGTATAGTATGATAAATGTTATGATGTCATGTCTAACATCAAATATTGAATCTCGTAAATGACATTAAATAAGCTCTATACAATGAATCATTACTGAGAAACAAATCATCAATGTTCAATCTAATATTTTAAGGAAGTACCTCATAGGTCAATCAATTGCTTAAGAAGTTTGACTCATTGTTGTTCGAAATATTAGTGAGAGTATGACGTTATAGGCACGTTCATGAAAATAACAGAATGGAATAAAATAGCTTTTTCTGGAAAAATAAATCAAGACTTTACCTTATAATTAAATCAACTTTTTTTAATGAAACTGAAAGTATTTACTGGTATAATATTACTTTTACTACAAATCAGATGGAATAATAGTTTTGAATTAAAACACACTATGAATTCTTTAGTTTGAAAAGAATTGCAAGGGAATCTTCAAGAGAAACAAAATTCTTGCCAGTGTTTAGTTTTTAACTCGAAGTAACTTTATGCCATGACTCTGCTCATTGGCTGAGGAAAAAAGAGAGAAAAAGAAAAGATAAAAAGTTAAGACAATTCTTTCAAAATCAATAAGATTTGAAATTGAGTTTTTGTTAGACGGACTCCAAATCAAGAAGAAAACGAATCTTCTTAACGACTGTGAATGGGCTTCTTCTGCAGGCCATTGGCGTCTTAAGAAAAAGTCGTAAAGATATTTTGGCGAGGAAAAAACCATTTGGAACGGAATTCTTGGGAAGCAAAATAGAATATACAGCTATTTTTTTAACTTTCTCTTTGTCCAAATCAACGAACAGAGTCAAAGCTATGAATTAATTTACTACTGTTAAATCGAAACTGTATAGTTCGCCAACTCCGATAATCTCTCTTTTTTATTTGAGATGCATTAAAAGTAAGAGTATAATAAGGGTTAATGAGATTTCTTCATATTAAAAGAAAATTTCGTTTTATATTGAAAGAAATTATTAAAGAATTCTGCTCCAAATGTTTTGCTTATATGAAAGTGAATTTTACCAAGTTTTCATATGTTGATCAAACGAATCTTTCAATTCAATTTCCAGATTCATAGTACTTGATGAAGAAAAACTCATTTGTTAGGATCTTTATATATCAACCCATAACATTAATTTAAGCAAAAGATTAGCTTTAAATTCATTGCATTAACTTAACAATTGATAACTTCCGTATATTAAGGAAAATCTTTCATTTGATGAATTTAAATTTTATAAATTTTCCTTTGATTGACGTAAAGTTGTATGTTTAATTATTCTAAAAAATTATTTTTTGAAAGGTTTTTTATATTTTCTATGTGAGAAATTATATATTGTTAAAGTCAGTATCAACTAAATGTATAACACAATGAATATACATAAATGATAATTTTTAAGGAGTATAATAAAAATAATAAAAATCACACTGTTTTACATCTTTTATATTTTATCAATACCCAAATCTTGTATCAATAATATTTAAATTGCATTAATAATTAAATAACAAATTTTGCTCATGCGGGATTTCAAAAACGAATTCTTATGGCAATATTTTTTTTAGAAAATTCATATTTTATTGCAAAGAATCAGCTTTACCCCCAAGAAAAGTCACCCCCCCCCCTAAAAAGCAACTTACGTCGTTAACTCTATGGCTTAAAAAAATGTTAGTTAGGCTGTCAATAATTCTCAACATCTTCGGCAAATAGGCTGTCTATTATGCTTAACTTTTTTAGGCTGTTCACTTTATCCAAATTTCTTGAAGACATCGGGTATTATTCATGGTTTTATAATTTTGGAACAATATATTTGAGTTTTGATACATCAATATATATATATATATATATATATATATATATATATATATATATATATTGTTTATTGTATGAACAATAGTTTAAAAGGATATTAACTTTATTGTTGCAGCTTTAATCACGATGTAGGAAAAATAATTATTTGAATTTGCACTACTTTTGTGAAGTTAATATTTGTTTTTAATTAGAATTAATCTTTATAATTATTAACCCCAGTTCATTCGTAAAACTAAGTTTATATAATTTAAGTTATTATACATAGTGGCAGGCTACAAAATCACAATTCATTATAAATAAAACAATATTACAGGAGCATGTAAATTAAAATTTATTCTATTCTAATGAAAGAAAATAAAACATGTTTTTCTAACTCTAAGATTTTTTATAAGAAAACTTGGATTGCCGACTTCCGTCTCTTAAAAGGAATTAAAGCAAAGAGGCTTAATTGATTCCAATATTTAATACACATGTTGGAAAAGAAGAACGCCCCCTCAGCGTCTTCCTACGTGCTTCTTCCTTTAATAACAGTGCTTCGTGAAGTAGCCATTTATTTTGAAGGACGTAGTGCTGGAATTAGGAAACACTTTTCTGGGGGTTATTCCCGCTTTACAACCAATTAAATAAGAAAGAAAACTAGCGCTGCAGCTACTGAATTTGATTTTCATGGCAGAAAAGAAGAAATATTTCTCATCTTTAATATTTAAAAATATATATTTATTTCGAAAATGTTTCACCATATATATATTTCTGTTGGGCATTTTTGTAAATATAGAATCATTTATGTGAAATAGATTAAAAAACATGTTGATATTCTAATCATATTATTTTGAAAAACACATTATAATAAAAATGATTTATTGTGCTAAATTTGCAAACAAGAAGTTAATTGAAACTATAATTACTAATAATTCTCATAAATTTTGTTAAAAAGGAAATTTAGAAAAAATTATGCAATTGGATACAATTAAATATACAAAATTATTTCAAGTAATAACTGATATTATTAATGATCCATGATTTAAATGAGGACTAATAAGTTATATTCATTAATATCGTATTATATTTCACACAACTTACTGATAGTGAATATACTCATTTAATAATAACTTAAAATCAAGTTTATGTGTTACAATAATTTTAAATATTACTTAAAATTATTACGTCTTAATTTAAATATTTCTTATTTATTTATTCTTCATAAATTTCTGGATTTTGATACTTAAAATTAAATTATGTCCTATAAATAAAAAGCTTTTGAAGGAGTATTATCCACTCTCAAACTTTTATACGTAGTTTTGTTCAAATTATGATTATGTTCTCTATGTTATGAGCTTTTAAGAAATAGTCAAAAATCTTAGGCAACTTAATAAACGTATGAAGTAATATTTATAAAAGTGCAAAAAGTATATTTATTTTTATAATTTTTATGAAGAATATTTTATTTTGAATATAAGTCAATTCGAATTTTTTTTTTTCCCATTATAAATTTATTTTGCATATAACCAACAATTTACTCTCTTTGAAAAATCGATGATTTTCAGAAATATCAACAGCAAAAAACATTTAAAAAAATTGGATGAAATTAAAAAATTTCAATTTGAAGTCATAATTTTCTTTTTTTTTTTAAATTTCCCTCAAATATTATCTTATGAAGTTTGTATGTACTGAAGAAAAATGAATTTCGAAAAATAACTGAAGTAAAATTAATTTTCGATCCCTTTTAGAAGAAATCTTCATGTTAAATATTACAAAGGAAGTAATAAAATTATTTAAATATAAGGTGTTATTTAACTTTTAATTTTTTTTTGTTTGTTTACGTGTAACGTTTGTATGTGCTGAAGAAAATAATAAATGGAATTTGGTTGAAGTTAAACTAATTTCCGATCCCTTTTAGAAGAAATATTCATGATAAATAAAAAAAATGTAATAAATAAAATTATCTAAATATATACGGTGTTATTTAACTTTTAAAAATTTATTTTTGTTTGCTTGCGTGTAATCAAGAAAAAGACATGTGTAATGTAATATAATATTTTTATACATTTGAATCTACAATATCGTTTGTTTGTTATGTATCAAAAATATTTATTGTATAATATACTAAAGAATTTATGTATTTAACTATTGCTAGATGTTGAAAAGAAAATTAAAATAAATGATAAATTATTATTTTCCATTCATAAAGAGATAAAAATATAATAGAATATTTAAAATACTATAAAGCTTATTTACATTGAATTTAAGAATAAGAAAGAAAAAGCTCATGTAAAAATTCCTAATAGAAGAAGTAATTTGTTAATTTTGTGTCCTATTTCATATATTATAATATTTACGAACAATTACTTATGGACACTTGGAAGTAGAATTTAATAATGTAATCAGATTGATTTTAAAAGTGAAACAATTATCAAAGTTGTGATAACATTTGATTGGCGCTTAGTGCTATGAAATTTGCTGTGGGATTATCTTTGAATACATTTAAAATTTTATTTAAATAATGTTTAGACAACATTTAATTTTACATTTCATACTGAGGTGATGACTTAGTGATTAGCACTTTTTCCTACAATTTATAGGTTAAAATATTTTCTCGGGTGTACATCTTTGTAGCGCTTCGCTAACCACATTAACTTGAAAATCTTGGTTGAATTGCCTTGTATTAAAAAGAAATTACCATTGGCCGAAAATTTAACTAATTTTAGGTTTGGTCTAATATATTAGGAATGCCAGTAATTGTATTATTAACATAATTAAACTTTTACTAAGATCTAGGTATATCGAGGATTATTACAAGAGAGTTTATTGTATCTTCATAATGAACACCTTGATTTAGATTTGTTAATTATATAATTATGTTTTTCAGCAGTTCATACATAATTTTCGGTTATTATAGGAAGACAAAATAATTACATCACTTTCTTTTACTTAGGTAGCAAATATGCAACATATACATTTAGAGAAATATTACTAACAATTTCGGAAAACAGACATATTTTCGTTTCATAAAATACTTAAAAGAACACGTATGTTAAATGATAACATGGCCTGTTGTTACAAATGTTCACTGTTCTTTCGATAGATTAACAAACAAAATAAATAAAATTATTCTTCATTAAATGTTAAACTAAAATCTAATTTAAAAATTGCAATTTAAGATAAATTATAATAAGCTTTACACGATGAAAAATTTTTATTCATGATATTAACAGTTAACAACAAAGATTTTGATTTTCTTTTCTATCAACTTGAACTATATTTTCATAGTTTTGAGTTATAATACGCATTTGAATTAAATACATAATACATAAGGGACTTCACTTAAAATACACAAAATAAAAGAGTTTTTATTGTGTAGAAATAATAATTAAATGCAAAATGAAAAGTTATTTTATAATAACCTTTTATTTTTTGTATATTAGATATAAAGATACGTTGGATTTATAATCTCAAAAACGTTTAGTCATTATTTTAAAAAAAACGATAGATATATCTTTTATATTACCTATCGTTTAGTTCAAAACATTTTTATGATTTTAATATTTTTGATTTTAGATTTTTATATTCCACTACATGCATAATTAATTTTACACTTTAGAAATAATTAAACATTTTAATCATAATCAATCAAGAAAACTTTCAATTAAGACATATAACGAAACAATGTTTCTTTTAATTTTTTAAAAAACACCAGTAAAATAATTAGAGATTCTAAATCGAAACATATTGACAAATATTTCATAAAAGCTAATTTTTAAATTTTTCGATATTTTTAACTTTTATGTAAGCTCAATTAAATTTTTTTTCAAATTTATAATTTCTGATCGAGCTATTCAGTGGGAATAAAATATAATTTGAAAATTTACGTAATTTCATTTGCAAAGAAATATAAACTACAATCAATTTTTCTAAATAAATAAACGACGAACTTTTTTCTTTTAAATATTTTAACAATGAAAGATTTGTCACAGAACATAAAATGAAAAATATAAGGATTTTGAGGTCTTTTCCTAATTATTTTCAGTTTGGTAAATTGTAATGAATGCGAAATATTTCTTAAAATAATGTAAACTTGTTTAAGCAAGTACAATAGTTTAAGGTGGATTGATTTTTGTCCTTATAAAACAATTATATTTTCAGAAAATCGTAATTTTCTTTGACTATTTTCTATATCTTTGATGGTAAATTGTAATTCAGAAAGGCAAAAAGAAAAAAGGAAATATAACACAATGAACATAACTATTTTTGTGTTTTCATAAAATATAAATCTTAAAATTTATACTTTTGAGAAAGAATGTATGTGTGTTTTAAAATGAATTCTAATTTGACATATGTACATTTCTGTTACCTGTAGATTACATTTAAATATACAAATTAGAACATTTAAATAACAATTTTTACTCAACTAATTAAATTTAACAATAATTTTATTTTAAATGATAGCTTCTTTATTCTAGTAAAAAAAATATTTTTGCTTATTATATAACAAAATTATTTTCTTTTAAATAATATTACTAAATATTACATTATTACTACACTAGTTATTCAAAAACTAGTGATTTATTTATTTAGTCAATGATGTAATATTTAATGTTTATAATACTTACAAAATTAATATTTTTGAGATTGAATCTTTCAATTTAATTTCATTGGCGATTTTACATTTTCTTTGAAAAATAACTTGTTAGTTATCTTTTTAACTTATGCTTGCCAAAATCCTTAATGACTTCTTTCGTAGTATAAATTATTTTTAATTAAAGAAAATGGAATTGATTGAGAAAATAAACAAGGAAATTAAAGCTCCAAGTGTGCGTCAAATGGGGTATAAAATCAGAAAATTTATATATAGATATTTTTATAAATTATGAATTTTCCATTCATCGATATTTTACATTAAATGTTTTAATATAATAATTTTTAAATGCATTTTAACTTTGATAAGATGATTTTAGTAAACATTAATTTCCATTTCCTGTGTCAAAAAATTTTCTTTATATTAATAACTTAAAAAATACTTAATTTCACACCATTTTGTAAAAAATTTAATGGCGGTTAATAGTTAGATTTAATCTGAAAATTCATAATTTTCCCACATTTATGGATCCAAAGTAAGATTTCTTTTTCCTTCTTCAAAAATAGATATTCATCCTTCTATTTTTGTCTCGGTGGATGTATTTCAGTGAGTGGGCTATGATGGAAGATCTGTCCAAGGAACACAGTATCGCCCTTTCGCCAAATGCTTTTACTCCCATCACCACACAAAAGCACAAAAATGAAAAGAAAAATATACAAAACTTTCATACTGGATACTTCGATATATATCTATATCCTCTCTTTGCAGAGGAGACTCTCAACAGTGTGGCGTGGGTGCTTTTTGTTGTGACGTTTCTCGGCGACCATCCATCATCGATCTGATGGGATAACAGAAGCCAAGACGCCATTTTTTTCTTTACATGATTTAATCTACAATGGTTGGCCGCCAAATGGATTTCGAGTAATTGCGACATTACAAAAAGAACTGAAATGCATTAAGATATTTTCATTTTTTTACTTTAATATGAATGATATATTTATATATATTCTATTTATGAAATATTTGTGTATGAAGAATTTCAGTGGAATTCATTGATCAAATTGCTCAAATTACAAATTAGTGACATTGCGTTTTTGGGCAAAACAATTATTTCTAATAAGATGCAGTACAACTTATAAGCAAATTTAATATTGAAAAAATTTTGCCAATTACAAAACCATTGAATATTTAGCACTTAAATCAAAAGTGGTATATATTTTTGTTATATTGGTAATTAAAGGGCATACTAGAGGTACATGCATATTATTTAGGCATGATTTTTTTATATTTCACAGAATGAAAAGTTTCATTATGAAATTACCAAAGTATTTCATAAAGCATTCTATTTTTGACAATTGTAAAAATTTAGCCAATCTAATGTATCTCTTCCTGGACTGACAAATTAAAGCTCGGACATTCATTTCTGCTACTCGTAAAGTCGATTCATTTCGCGGAAATTAAATGCTTGTAGATTATCAGAATTGGCATTAATGTATGATGATCAATCCACTTAGCCTTTGTGTACAAAAAGTGATCGAAAATCGACATTCAAAGCAAGCGTATTTCATTCTTTTCAAACTTTGCTATCTGTAAATGTAATTTATAATTTGTCATATTTGCATGCACTGTGTACTGACATAGAGTCTATAATGCAACATTTAGGTTAAGATTAAGTAAAATTCTATAAAAAAAAACTAATTGCCTTATAATGAATGCAATTATTTGATTAAGAAAGATCCCACTCTCGATAATAAACAATAGTGAGTATTTTGTGCCCGAATCACAAATGAAGATTAGTCATATTCACTAATGGCGACTGGTGTATATAATATTGATAGTAACTCTGGAGATTATAAGTTGAATCGCAGGGTGTTCTTTAATTTACTTTTTTTAATTATGAAGACCTGTAACTTTACACAATATCATAAATGAAGGAAAAATAACAAAAATAGAGATAATTCTCATAAAAATAATCCAAACTCAATGAAATTTGAATATATTCGTAAGTAAAAGGTGCTGAACAACGACATTAAACAAAATAGTGGCACTGCTGTCAAAATACGTGTATTGTGGGGAGCATAAAAATTGATGTCTCAGAGCAAGGTGGCATTGTCCTTCTGTGCCTGAGATTAGAAATCTGGTATAGCGAAATTATAACTATGTCCTCTGGGTGTCACATGACAGAATAAATTGGTTTGTGTGCTATTGTGAGACTACAGGCAACACTAAATCAAATAGAAGTGTTAAATGGCCGAGTGTGAGTCAGACTGTGATTCATGAACTTTGGCAGCAATTTCTAACCAATGATTCGCATCCATGAAGTTCAGCCAAGGATGCGGCCACGTGCTAACATGCGTGTGCACAAATGACGAATATTTATCATTTTGTGCCGAAGGAATAGAAGCGCATCTCTTGCTGAACTCGGATACCTCCTCGCTGCAATCTCCAAAAGGTTTGCATTCGGATCAACCGTGATGCGAAGGTTTCACGAACGTGGTTTTTATATTAGACAACCAGTCATTTGTGGCCGGCTTACGTCACGCCAGAGGTGGGAATGTTTGGCAATAAGCACTTCAACATGTCCACGTCTGGACGTGTGATCAAAGATTGTTGTCATTGCGGATGAGTTCTAGCTTAACCTCTAAAGGGTTAGTAGGCGCATTTTAATTCGGAGAGAACGTGGAACTCATTTTTACCCATTAAACTTCCATGAAAGAAATGCGCATGAATCAGGCAGCATTTGTGTTTGGAGTGGTATCCCTTTGGGTAGACTCACAGACCTCCATGTCTTTTTCCATGGAAATGTTAACGCTCACATCTATACGATGACACCGTGGATGCTCTTATGCCGGAGCAATAAGTTATACTTTTGTGCTAGAATATGTGATAATGCGAGACGACTCAGGGCTCGCATCAGGGATGCCCATTTTAATCAGAAAATAATTAGGGCATTCTGTGGCCAGCTCAGTAACCAGAATTTAACCCAACATACCAGTTTGGAGTGCTATAATACGAGCTGCTCTCAGTTTGCCTCCTATGACCCTAGTCACGCTTCAAACTGCTTTGGAAGAGAATACCTCACACTTCCTACACAACCAATAGACTACATAGTTGAGTGCATCACACATTGCTGCATGTGCTGTATTGTTTCTCGGAGGGGGGAGGCGTACTCCATGTTAAAGATAATTTTCCTATACCAAATGTTAACCTCCTATTTATTCATTGTATGCATATACTAATTTTTGTAACACTATAATTGTCTGGTGTTTCCTTTTTATGATGTTTTGTATCTTCCTATGTGTTGTAAAAAATTTATGCGTATAATTAAATTCCACGCATAACTTTTTGCACCATAATGTTTATGATTTTTACTTAATTTATGATAACCATGTATTAAGAATTAATAATACTTATTTATTAATACAATTTATTTTATTAAAACATGACTTCATTTGTATTTGTATACATTAAGCTCAGGGCAATTTAGCAATGAGTGATTCGATATAAATTTTGTTAATTTTGGAAATACCCCAACTTAAATCTACAGTACAGTCTCGGTTATCCTATTAAACTGTCTAAAAGGACAGGTGGATAATAGCAAGGGTTATGTCAATGAATTAATAGATAAATAGAATTATCAATCAATTTAATGTCGTTGATTTGTATACGTAAATTTTAAATGAGAGAATTTGTGATGAAACAAAATATTTAGTGTTTGGTTATTATCCTCTAAAACTCCTTAAGTTGATGGCAAAAGTTAGTAAAAATCAATTTTTAAAAATATCATCACTTATGCAGGCACCTTTTTGGTTAACATACTTTACTGACAGATCATCTTTCGAAATTCCTTCAAATCCTTTTTTGTTTCGTCTCTCTAATTTCAGTCAGTTCCGTTTGAGGTTTAATATAGATTTCTGAACGACTAGCTTATAGTAAAGCTAGCTCAATCTTTACAATGTTTATATCCCGGAGCTGAACGGCTCTTACTTGATAACATTTTATAGCTAAGCCACGTTTCATCGTAATAAAATATTTTATTTCTTGTTAAGCCTATAGCTTCAGTAAGTGCTTGAAACTTATTCTTAAATATGCTTTATTTTTTAAATCTTGTTAGTTTTTCACCTGAAATGAACAATGAATCCTAACTATTACAAATATTCAACTGAGGGATTCCATATCACTTTTTTCCCATTTGTTTACCCAGTATAAGGTTGACAAACCAGAGATCACCTTCTATAAATCATTTTTTAAAATTCAATGCTTTTATAAAGATGAGTTTGAAATGTGCACATCTTCATTCGTAAATTGGGCTAAACAAAATTATAAATGTCACTTGTTTTCTCATTATCACTTCTTTCACTGTTTTTCTATTCGAAAACTCGCGAGGAACAATATTCTTCCAATTCTAAATGCTTTTTCATTTTATCCAACAGTTAAACGATCATTGTCATAGTCAATTTTAACCTTTTGTGCAATATTTTCCATTCATAGAATCTATTCTGTCAAGTTTGTTTTATCAATGAAAATGAAAAATCTTTCTTTCTTTTCTTTCATCGTCACGATTGTTAATTAGAATACAATAAATACATCGTGTTCAAAAAAATACATTGAAAAAATAATTCCACTGGGTCTAAAACACTCAGAGAAATAGTAATTTTAATTTTAATGATAATTGCACAGTCAAAAACACATTAGCAAGAAATCAGGTACACTTATTAACATGCGCAAGCTATCGACAGACATATACGCTGACGAATTCCAGGACAACTATATTTGTTGCATATATTAATTAAATGAGAAATGTTAATGCCGATGATACAGCGGATTTCTTGGAATGGCGAATAACCGAAGGGTAGATAACCGTGACTCTTGTGTACCTTATTAATAAATTCGAGTTTAATAAAAATATACACCCTATCAAAAGCTCAAGACAAATTAGACATAACTGAGTTAATAATTAGTTGAAAATGATTTGAAGATATTTATCTGATTAGCACTAAAAGCTTCGAGAACAACTCAATAAGTAGAGATGTAATTTACGAAGAAAAGACAAGAATCAGTAATTATGACGAAACTACGTATGATAAATCTTATTTATAAGTGGGAATATTTTTCTCAACTATTAATGTTTCTTTCACTGTAATTTTCCTAGATAAATGAACTAATGAAGATAAAAAGCCAAATTGCTAAGTAATGCAATGTAAAAATTTCTTTCCAAATGAATATTAAATAAAACTATTTATGTATATTTTTTTTACCTAGACATATATATTCCTATAAATACTTCAAGTTGAAATGTTATAAAGTTTTGATGTTAAAAAATGTGATTTTAACATATTTACTAAAATCATTCCCCCACTTAACTAGCATGTTTTTAAATGCATTCCATTTTTTTTTTATGATTCTAAGATTTTGATAAAGTATAATTGCGAGTTTATTTATAATCATTATAATGTTATGCAAATGCTTACTGTATAATGTGATGCTACAAGAAATCATTTCCTGTATAGGTAGAATGACAAAGATATGCTTTTGTAAAAAATAAAGATAAGGAAATTCCTTGGGAAATATAATTTTGTTAGTTGTTAGAATTTAAAGTAATTACTTTTATTCGATTCAGTGATAAATGTAAAATAATAATTACAATGCATTTTCTTCACTCAAAATGAACAATTTCTGTTTATAAAGAGGCAGATTTACAGGAAACCAACTATTTCCAAGGAGGGATAAGGAAATCCATGAAAAATATCGTTTCATTGGTGTTTTCGAATACAAAGTAATTACTCTTATTCAATTAAATATATATAATAATTATAAATTTTACACCATTAAGTTTGAAAGTATAATTTCTATTTTACTGAAGAAGTGACTTTACAGGAAACAAACAGTTCTTAAGAATTCTCAATGATAAAGAGATTCCTTAAGAATG
>JAPDSC010115459.1:0-12578 GCA_026290005.1 Latrodectus geometricus
AGATAAAAGTATATGGTCTCTAATTCTCAGAGCTAAAATAAAACTATATGTGCTTTGAAGTGTAGGGTCTTAGCTTAGCAGAGTTGTTTAATAAATGAAGATGAACGGTTATTCTTTGTTATCTAATAGTGAGTATTTTAACGTCTATTTTAAAAGGACTTTAGAAGTTTTCGAAATTTTTGGGTGCAAATGTTGAAAATAAGCTGATGGTATTTATATATCTCTCTTTTATCATAATAAAACTATTTCTGAAATTATTATTTTTATCTGAAACAAGTCCCTAAAACATTGCATAGAAACATCTTTATTTATCTGAGTGTTTTTAATTAAAAAAAGTATGTATTTGATTGAATAAAAAAACTAAATATTTGTTCACTAACTATTCTTTTTTATTTTCACAACTTGAAATGAAATTAAATACTTTAATTTTATTTAGCATTTAAATAACATTTAACAAAATTTTAGAAAGTATTGGAAAAATATTTCTATTAGTAGTTTAAAGTATAATTCTGGTATGTATGAAGGATAAATGTGTTTAGTAATTTTAATATTCTATAATAACGTCTAAGACATCAAATTTAATGGCTGATAAATGAAATATCTTTTCTACTCTAAAATTATGATACCATTAATTAAATGTAAATAAAAATATTTGCCTGATAATAATATACATGTCATCTTATCTTTAACTTTTTTCAAAAAGTGTATAAAATTTACAATTTATTAATAAAAAGAAAACTCGTGTAGAACTTTAAACAATGCAGATATTTTCTGGTGTATATTTGATATTTTTTCAATATGTAAATTAAAATGTCTTAATGTTTATTAAATTTAATTTGAATAAAAGGATCATATTAATAAAATATAAGAAAGTAACCTAAAATAAGAAATTTTAACTTAAAATTTTGTCAAGATATGTCCCACATCTAAATGTTTAGTAGATGATAATTTTTGTTTCCATTTCGCCTTTGTAGTTATTAATATTTCTGTTTATTGTTTGTTATAAAATATTAAGCATGTAGCTTTTGACAATGCACTGTGGACTTACTAATAGCTTAAGTCTGTTTCAAGGCATTTTAATGTCCATAATGCGCAAGTGCTTTCTGAAAAAAAAAACTAGTGTGTTAATAGTGTCTATATGCAAGTGTTGCATTGGAGGAATCCTGGAAAACTCCCAAGCTCCCACATTGACATGCATGCATTCAAATGTCATAAGCACAGCATTCTTCATCCATTGTTCAGTATTGGTTCTCTGAAAATAATGATGAGGACTAAATCTGTGACTTACCATAAACAGTTGATATAAATTTTTAAACAATTAAACAGATTCATTTTTTATTCCTTTGAAAAATTAACGATTTTTTTACTTATGTTGCTTGAAATTCGCTATGGTAAATACGATTAAAAATCATGCTCAATTAAATAGAGAAAATTCTATCTTTTTTTCAATAAGTTTTTATATCTAGCCAAATTTTTTTATTAGTAATTGTGTAAAATAATATCAGAATCATACTAAGTTAATTGATTGTTTCTAATGCTCTGGCTATACAAATATTTTTAGCTTTTAACAGTACAAGGGGAAGTGATTGCAGCTTCAAATAAAGAAGCATCAGTGATCATACCATCATAAACTCGAAATAGGGTCTTCGTAATTTATAAACGGGGACCCAGCAGAAAATCCTAGAGTTGGACTGTCTGCTTCAGATGCATCATATCACATGGAGGACATTGAGACTAGGACATATTTTATGTACCCCATATGCCATTAGTGAATGCTGTGGCTCTTATTACGGATTGGAATTCGAACTCATGCAATTCCAATGACGACAACGATGCTATGACCAATCAAACCACTGGGGTTCACAGTAGAAAGATAAGTTATAAAAACTATTTCAGAAATATTATAATATTGCTCTATTAGTTAATTAGCGAAAATAATTTTCCTTACAAGTTAAATAAACAAGAAAATAGAGCATAACATTATTGCAGTTTGCCATTTTTATAAACTCTGTAAGCAATTGTTAAATTTAAGTATTTTTTATTATATTATCAATTCAAAATGGATCTCCCAATTTATAATTTTTATTACTTTCGAAAAGTCAGGCATAAGTATTTGTGTACTTTTCACGAAAACTCTCAAAAAGCTTAACATTAAGCTATATAAGATATCTCTATATCACAATAATATCTACACAGAAATATATAACGAAACTAAAGTCAATCTGAATTAGCTTTCTTACTTCAGCTCTACGATATTTATTTGTATTTGATAGTAAAATGTCTGGTGGCTTCATGGTATTTACGGACTATCTGCAAAGACTGATTAAATTGGATGATACAATTGTGTCGCAGCACGAATGAATTCAACAAGGTTATCGTCAATCCTAATCATAAAAGTTCATTGGAAGGCCAATTACAATGATTGCGTTGGATGTATTGAATTCCTTTAGATTTATATATTATAATATTCAAAATAAGACATTTGGATAAGAATTTCATTCTAGCAATAGATTCCTCTATTGTGGAATTATCCTTATAAAATAGTTATTAAGAACAGACAATAATTGAGTTTTATAATAATGTGTGAATAAATGTTTATACTCATAAATTATTTATTAACTTAAAAGTGTTTTCTGTGGAATAAAAATTCTTCTCAACTAATTCAACCATAAGCTTTCTAATTTATTTTTTCGAAATGAAGCATAAGGCCGTGGTAGCCTGTTGGTTTGGGCAACGTTCTCGGTACCGGAAGGTAGTGAGTTCGAGCCCCAGTTTGTCCGAATATCCGTCGTGTTCACAAATTTCAACTGGGGCAAATAAAATATGTTGTGATCGTAATGTCCCCTATGTTCTGATTCCAAATCAATAGCTCTGACGTTGTTAGTAATCAGGTCTGGATCTTCTCTGGCTTCCTATCTCTAAAGCGGAAGACTCAGATGGTGCTGCCATCTATTACACAAAGTTGTACTTCCACCCTCATGGAAGGGATGCTCTGTACAAAAACGGAAGACGTTCCTTCTGACTTCAAGCGTCCAGTCTCTGATAGGCGGGGCTTGGTTTTGCGAAGTGTTATAAGTAACAACAACAAAATAAAGCATGAAAATAGGTTTCAGCTTTCTTGGTTCACCATAATCTCTCAGGTTAAATCTATATAGCTTTGATAAAAATGAATTTATACAAGTCAATTACATAGCGTAAGTAAGAACGGGAAAATTACTTAACGATGCGCAATTATTTTGAGATAAAATAATTTTTGAAAGTGTGTTTAATTTACCTGAAATGTTAAATGTCTTAATCTGAAAAAACTTCTCTAAGTAAAAAAAGAAAGGACCAATGAGAGTAAAAATAATATTTTTTATTTTGCTTAAGACGTATTTATCAGCAATCATATTAAGATCCTTTTTAGACATCGTAAATTTGCAGTAATAAACATGAAAATTTTTTTTTATATTGTGGTGTTTATATTACGAACCACAATTAGAGTAGTGCAATTGCATTAAATTTTCTTCCATTTAATATTGGGTATTTTCATTAAATTTTTGGTTGTATTATACATTTGTTGTTTTGTTGTTGTTGTCGTTTTTGATGACACTTGGCAACAAGCCCGCTCGTCAAGAGACTAGGCAAATGAAGTCAGAGAAAGCGTCTTCCGTTTTTCAATAGAGCACCCTCATACGAAGGTAGAAGTACGACTTTTAGCTCAGAGATAGCAGCACCATCTGAATCTTCCGATTTAGAGTTTGAAACCAGTGAAGACCTAAATCCTGGCTCCAACCACCCCCAGAGGTATTAATTTGTAATGGGAACATGGAGGACATTGCGACCCGACATATTTTAGGTGCCCCAGTCGCCATTAGTGTACCACGACGGATCTTCGGCTAAGCCCGGATTCGAACTCATCACCTTTTGGTAACGAGAATGACTCCCTAACCAACCAAGCCACCGCGGCCTATATTATACATTTAACACTATCATAAAAAATATATTTATTTCCAAACCTTTCACATAATTTATAGTTATACTTAATTTTTGAATAAAAATTGAAAGATGTACAATAGTTAAATTAAGAAAAAAATAAATTCTTTACCTGATAATTAAAACTGCTAAGTACACTTAAAACAAATCCTTAATTATTATTTTTTTGTACATATCTATAAAGTGTTCTTAACACAAATATAAATTTAAATGCAATTACTTAGTGAAAGAAAGTTAAAATTGCTACAAAGTTATTTTTTCTTTTGCTTCAATATTCAAAACACTTTAGACAAACTGGTTCTACAAGAAATTTTTCCTTTGCCTGTGACATTAATAATATTTAGTGTATTTTTGCCATAGAAATTAATTATAGCTTATCATATTTTTTACTATATAATAACTTCTTTTTCTGTTGTTCCATAGTTGATGGCTTTAAAAATAATACAAAAATGGAAGTGTATTTTCATTTACACTTGGTTTATTTAAGGAAAAGAAAAGATAAAGCAAAAATTGAAAAAGTTAATAACTCCATATCCGTAAAACATTTTTTTGAAATAAATATATCATTATTTTAGTGAAAGAAACTTTAATTCTTGAAAAGCACAAACTCATTTCAATTGATTTATATTTATTCCAATATATTTGAGCCATTTATTGTTAAGTACGACTTTATTATTAAGTTAAATATTTTAAATTAAATATATGGACAAGAATTACAAAGGCTGTTTTCTATTGCAAAAAAATTTCCTAAAAAATATTAAATTGATATTTCAGTAATTGTTATTAGAAATAATCTAAAATAAAAATTGGCATATTTCTATTGAGTGTTTTATGACATTAATTATCCTGATGCTAACTTTGATTAATTTAAACAACTTCCAGGACAATATTCATGTGTTTAATCATTAATTCCCCTTCCAGACAGAAAAGTGTATTGTTAGAATCCAGGAAAAATATATTATAATAAATCTTTTTTTTTTTAAATGCTGCATTTTTATTGATAAATGACTTTAATAACAGATCTGGTTTGTTTATAAGAGAAATTGACATATTAAAACAGCTAAAATCTAATCTAAAGCTTAAAATGTTTAATGCATGATTTATAGTCTGTGAAAAAGCAAATCTTTTTGAATGAAACTCATGCTGTCTGGAATTTCAAAAGAGATTTAAACGTTCCTGAGGTTAAAATATGTTTGAAGAAAAGAGAAATTTAACTCTAATTTACGACGAACTTTCTCTTTGCTTCTGGGTTCTACAAAACTACTTCTCTTTCCTCGAGTCATTCCTGCGGAATAAATATTTATATTGTTTGTTGCAACAATGTTTAACTTTTACAGTTTAAATAAAACAGTTCGAAATAACTTATTAAATAGAGCATTGTCTCTTTTCTCAGGAATAAATTGAAAATTATGTGATTTTCAAGACTTATAGTGAGAGAATCTAGTTGTACACTTATATCACAAAAAGTTTTACTTAGATATTTTGTTTTCTTTATATGATATTTCATTTTTTACATTAAATTAATATTTTTCTGTTGTATCAAGAAGAAAATTATATATTTTGTAAGTAGAAATTTTATATACTTTAATTATTTATTCATGTAAGTAGAAATTTTATCTACTTACATGAATAAATAATTAAAGTATTAAATATTATGTATTCAATAATTGAATTAAAATGATATACTCATTAAGAATATTATATATTTAGAAGAAAATTATATATTAATGTAACTAGAAATTTTATATTTGATTTTTTAGTTTTAAGCATTTTGGAATCATTATATTTTTTTGCCAATAATGTGTTTCAAAATCAGAGTTTTTGAAAATATACCATAAATATTATATAGTGTATACAGTTGGTTATCAAAATAATGGAGATGCATTCAATTTATAAAGAAACCTTTGTTTGCCTGATGTAGGGCCTTCTTTGGCATGTGATACAGATTGAACTCATGAAGCAATCGATTCATGAAAGCTCTGAAATGTGTCTTAAGAAATATTGAACCGTTCTTGATGGTGATATTATACATATTTGGAGATAGATGCCGCATGACAGGTGGAAGAAAAAAAGTTCAGATCGTATAATTAACTAGGTGTTCTTTAAGTGTGCACATTTTGATAATTTGTAGCTTGGCTCAAAATAGAATTTTTAGCAGAAAAAAAAATTGTGGTAAGGTTGTAAAGACCTAATATTTCTTACGAAATCTTTGTGATTGAGATGAATCTATTGCCCGGATGGCTTCACTGCACGAATCTATTACAATGGCAAACTTCTGTCATAATATAACAAATATCAATATTACATTATTATAGTTTTGCATCACTGTATAATAAGTATTTTGTTAACCGATGCCTTTGTATTCCTCAGTTATAAAGATAATAGGTCTGATTCTCATTTGCGTGTGACAATTTGTTGTAGTCGTACCCATTTCAAACGATTAGTCCTCACAGAATTAGACTTCGTGCACAAAGAATTATAGGGAGACAAACTTAATCAAACTAATTTGTAGACTAATATTATAGTCAACGCAGGATAGTGTTTATGTTTAGATCTTTTAAATTCTAAATACCTCATTATCTTTCAAAAATTAAGATAGTCGTTATAAAGAAATAAAATAATTTTTACAAACAGAAAAAATTAATGTATCTTTGGAAATTTATCTAATTTAAGATTGCAAAGTTTGAGAGTTTTATTCTAAAGGTCATGTATTTTTGGAGATAATAAATAAATTTCTCAAATGATTGATTTTAGAATGAGGCTGGACTAAAGGTAAATGCTTTGAGTAAGGAAATCAATTTTGCAGTACAATTATCCCAAATAACAATTTGCTTTATTGATATTCCCAAATTTCACCCTAAATTCCCCAACAACTAGGATTAATTTTAACATTAAAATTAACAGAATTGACGTCATCTTAAACAGTGCAAATGCAGTGAATATCCTATTTCTAACCTTAATGTGGGTGTCTCATCGTAACTTAAAAACAGAACACATGTAGAAATATTACTCTACTTGGGTGTAGTTGCTACCGTAATAAGCTTCTTGTACGTTTGCTATTGTTAATAAATACGAGGAAATTTGGTTGATTCAGGTTTTAAACTTGCTTCCTTCTGGTAATCCGATTGAAGCCTTTGAAAATTGAACCTTTATGGCTTCAATGTATGATGTAATTTGTTGTTGAGTTGCAATGCGTGGATGCAGAATAAGGATATAATTAATAAAGATACGTTTATCATCAGGATATTTCAAATCGAAATCTGATTGGTTAATGCTATGTTATTCAATTCAGTATTAAATTGGTATGATTTTAAATACAAATTTAGTTATTTATAGTAGTTCAAGATCAACTTTAACTTTTTAGAGCTATAAATTCAAATTCAAACAGCTTTCATTAGCAAAACGTCAGTGTAGAAAGACAAATTAACAAAACTGCTTGATAGACATTCAAATAAATATCATTAAGACAAAGACAATAAAAATTTGAAAATTGTACATAAGATTTATTTCCTAAGCAAAAATGTAAAATTATATTTATAGGAAATTTACGAATTCTTGTATTTTAATCATAATTAATTTCATTTAACTGCATAAAATGAAATTAAATGCCTTTTAAAAATGTTTGATATTATCCTTTAATTTCTTATAAAACAATTAAAAAAATTATTTTAGAATTAATATTATTTTAATAAATTTTAAAAAAATGAAAAAGGTAGTAATATTAATGAATTGCCATGTAAAACTCAGTTTCAAAATCTAATAGTATACCATATAAAAAAAAAATTTCATTTACGTTCTTTGAAAACAATGATACAGTGATTTAGATTCTATGGAAAAATATGTAATAATATTTATAAAAATATTACATTAAAGATTTTCCATTGATGGAATGGAATAAATCTGAAAAACAATTTATATCAGAGTTTGAGTACAATAATAAATCAAATCTACCGTGAAGTCAATTAAGATGTCGAAAAAAGTAACACATTAAAAGTAAAAGTTAAAAGGACGTGAATCAAATCGATTTCTAGTTTATATTCTTAAAAAAAAAATAGAAAATTCTGTATAGGGATTTTATAAATTAAAATCCCGAAAGATTAAAATAACTATTGGTATATAAAAAATTCAAAGCCTTAAACTTGGTAAAAAAAATTAATTTAAAATAAAATTTATAAAAGAATAGATTTGATTAGTTAGAAATGTGCATATATATATTTACATAATAAACTTATAAGAAATCAAATTAAACATCTAGTTAATAATCATAAAAATAATATTAGCTATATTTTAAATTCTGTTTGAACTAGAGAGAATCTCTTGTAAAATTGATGTAAGGAGCAGTTTTTACAGTTATAGAAGTGTCACCAAATTTTTGAAATTCTTACAAAGATCTTGAAAACACCTACTTACTTTTAAATTTATATTTCTGTCATAATTTTTTAAACTATTTTATATTTACTTCCTAATTTTCCAAATTACTTTTGTAAATCATTTTATACCTAAATCTACTTTTTTTTTACCTGAATTTTGAATAAATAAAGATGTACATCATTTTATTTATTTATTTCTTGACTTTGGACTTGTGGGGATTGTTTTCATATAATGTATTAATGTTTTTTTACTACTTTGGTTGTAGGAATGTTACTTTGATTTACTGTTGACTTCTAGGTTCTATTTTACTTAAAGACAATCCCCGGGGGAATTGGGGGAAGATTAGAATAACTTTGTCCTTTGCTTATGGCAAAAAATTGTGTCTTTCTTATTTTCATAGTTGACCATCTACCTTTTGTTAAAGACATAGTCTCTATGCTTTTTAATTTTGATTTCTAAGAATATAAATTTATATATATATATATATATAGTCTCCATTAAATGCAAAACATCTATAAACCAAATATAAATAATTGCATATGAATGTACAAATAAATTAGTGCATTAATGATCTTATAAATATAAAAAGGATTTCTTTATATGTAAAAACGTTATTCGTGATAAACAGAAATTAGCAGATAATGGCTTTAAATTATTATTGAAATAAAATTTGTGTAGGAAATGAATGACTGTCGCAATAAAAGTGAAAACTTATATAGTAATAAATTAGCCATAGAAGCAATGGAAATATGTTTTGTGAAATTAGATGATTATTCAAGAAATAACTAAAACTTCGTACGTGTGTTGTGTATTACTTACATTGAATAAGAATTTGGCTATAGTTAGGAATTATATTGTATATGAATATTATTATTTGAAGTCAAAACAAGCAATAAAAAATGTATATCTCAATAAAGCTAAATTATTGCAAGATAAGAGCTAAAGAACAATGTTAAAATTTGAAAGTGCATAAATTTTAGACATGCTTTTCATAGCAGTTTGACTAATTTTATAGATAATTCTGGAATGATATCCGTACAAAATTACAAAAATTTATGACTTTTTCAGAATATTCTTTAATTAAATATAATTACATCCAAAATTTTCTGCATGAATGTAAGTAGGCAATTCTTGAAAATGTTCATAATTTAGTAAAAATAAACAAAATATATTGAATAAACAAAACAAAACTTGTGATCATACTATTTTTTTTTAAAAAAATAGCATGTTCTGATATGTTATTTATTTAAATAAGTTTAGCTAAACATTTGAATTAAAGATTTTATATTTGTTTAAAATTTAAAGATATATTTGAATTTTAAATAAAGCATTTTTTTATACGTAATATAATAAAATTTTTTCTTGGGCGTTGTTATTCAGAAAATGATTGTTACACTCTAATACATTTCTGAAATCCTTATGAATATAACCTAAATTATTAAGTATCTTTTCATTCAAACGTACACTAAGTACTTTGTGTACCTTTGAAAAAAGTTGCGCGAAAAGCTGAAAAAAATTTGCAAAGATTAATAAAATAACATTTTAAATCAACATTATGCTCCTCACATATATTTTAGCGATAACAAAAATGTGCATATTTTATATTCCTAAACAAAAGATAAAACTTTTTAAAATTGCAATATTTCTTCTCCAACTTCCTTTTATGTTTTATACATCTCACACTTATACTAATAGTTCTTAAATTTATTGCTACTGAAAATCTTCCATACATATTCATTACAAATGTAATATTTGATTGAATAAATCAATCTTCCAAATTATGTTTCTGTTTGTATCTGCAAGATATTTTAATGAAGTTTAAATTTGAAAAATATATGAATTATTTATTTGCAATTTATCAATAAATTACAAAATATGCATAAGTAATGTTAAACAATCATTGAAAACTTTTTATTTGAAGCAATAAGAACGAATATGTCCTTCTAAGAATTCAATAATATTTAAAAATAAACTAATTGCTGTATTTTATAAAAGTAAGTACTTAATTTATATTTAATGATTTCAGTAGGAAATATTGGTATAAAGTATTTAATTACTTCATTTCAAATTTTACATTTTAAAAGTGGTTAAGATAAGGTACATTTTCAATGAAATTATCATTTTACTAACTTTCTCAGTATTGATTCAATATCATCATCTAATTTTTTCAAACAATTATCAAATAAAACATCGTGATGTACATAGGGAATGATGATTTTAAATTAGACATCTATACATTTGATTCAAAATAAATATCTTATTTAAATTTTCAATGAAATTATCATTTTACCAATTGTTTCAGTAGTGTATCAATATCATCTTCTAATTTTATTAAGCAATTATCGATTAAAACACCATGATTCATTCAGTAAATGATGATTTTATACTCTCAACTCAAAATATTAAATGTCTTATTTACACCAAAATATTGTGATATCATTTGAAATTTGACACCAAGTTTTAATATTTTGATAATATAAAAACTCTTATAAAGTCATTAAATTTAAAATTTTCACAAGAATCATAAAATCTATTAAGCCATTCAAAAGTTCTGCTCTTCTTGGCATGTAATTATCGGTTTAATGAATCCTTTTGTAATTTTAATTAAACTTTTTTTTGTTTTTATTTAAAGAAAAAGGAAAACTTTTCCTTTAAGCACAAAAGGATCTTGTAGAAACATTTTTTTATTTAAATAATAAATATTCATGCATACAAACTTTAAATATATTGTTCTATATTAAACTGTCAGATTAAAAATGATAAAATTATTTACATTTAAGTTTTCAATGTTTGATAAAACTTATAAGTAATTTTATCAAAAATTTCAAAACTTAAATAATTTGTATTAAACAATTTACACTGCCAGAAATGAAAATATTATTGTTAACAAATTAACGCAAATATTGTCATTAACTTAATGAACGATTAAGATAATTTTAATATGATAAGAAGTTACACATTTATTTACCAGACATGTTTTTCAAAATTTCGTATTTTCTATATGGCAATTTTAAAATCTAATACAAGTTTTAGCTAATTTAATATTAAGATTTTCATCTAAATGCATTTACGTAAACATAAAAACAAAAGCTATATAGAATTAAATTTAAATTATATAAAATATTAATAAATCAATCCCGTCAACATTTGAGGACCATAGCTTCCAGAAAAAAACTCATATGTAATTTTCAAGGTAAATTTTGATTAGCAAAAATAGGGATATTTACTTCTTAAAAATAATTTCTTTTTACTTAGATTTATTTCAAATGCTTTTTTTGTACAAGCAATAAAAATTCTCAAATAGATGAAGTAAATACAAATTGAATGTATTGCTTAACATTTGCAAATTAATATTGGTGTTCGAGGCCGTGGTAACCTGGTTGGTTAGGATGTTGTTTTCGTTACCAAAAGGTGGTGAGTTCGAGTCCCGGCTTGGCCGAAAATCCACCATGTTCACTAATGGTGACTGGGGCACGTAAAATATGTCAGATCGCAATGTCCTCCATGTTCCTATTACAAGTTAATATCTCTGGGGGTGGTTGGAACCAGGCTATGGGTCTTCTCTGGTTTTAATCCCTAAATTGAAAGATTCAGATGGTGCTGCCATCTATGATCCAAAAGTCGTACTTCCACCATCGTGGGGTGTTCAATTGAAAATCGTATGGTGCTCTTTTCAAAATGAGGTTGCTCTATTCAAAAATGGAAGCCGCTCTCTCTAACTTCATTCGCTTAGTCTCTGACGGGTGGATGAAGTCAGCGGACAACAACTGCATATTGGTATTGAAGTTGATGTTTCATTTCTTCCAATTTGAAACTCTTAGAATAAAGCTGTTGGGAAACAAGAAAACACACAATGGGTAATCATTAAAAATTAGTATGGATAGTAGATCTAATAATCACTTTTTGTAACCCAACACTTTTATACATAAATAACAGAATATGCTTCTATTTTTGATGCTAGCCAATATTCAGAACTTTGTGCATCACTGCATCAGAAAAATCACAATTTTTAATTTGTATTAATTAAGGTTTAAATGAATAAATACCACAGAAATCAATATTTCGGAATAAGGCAACAACCTAGGTTTAAGGTTACACATTTTCACTAAATTTTATATGAGACGGTATTTAATTCACCCAAGTATGGAAGTTTGGTGTTAAAGCAAAATAAAAATTTCATTAATATATAGATAATTTTACATTTACTTTGAATTATCAAGATACAATATGTA
>JAPDSC010115468.1:0-13156 GCA_026290005.1 Latrodectus geometricus
CTTCTTTTTTAATGCAATCACAATCATTATGCAATTTGCTATATTATTTATTAATTTTAAAATAAGAAAAGAAGAAAACAAACAGATATAGAAAAAATTCCGTTTTAAAAAATATTTTTTTAAGATTTGAAGGAAACTCTCAAATTTTGATTATCTATTTCAACAACTGTTTCATAGTGCATCCTTCAACAAAATATAATCCAAGTGCAAAAACATATCGTCGAAACCATGTAACTTGATTTTGTTTTCATATCAGCTCTATTCTTGAAACAATGTGTATCTTGTTTCATAAACCAAACTTCATATATTATGAAACGGATTCTGAATAACTGCTTTTTGTAGACAAACACATTATTTTGTGAGTGATCCATAAGGGAATACTATTTTATTTGTTTTGTATCCCAACGTATGTATAACAATATTGTTGTGATATTTTAATATATTTTTATAGGATTTCCAACTTTTTTTCTATTATTTTTTTGACATTGATATTTAAGAAAATTATACATCCTTGCAATAATAAATTTAAAAAACAGTAAATCAATATGCATTTTGCAGCATATTCTAGTATGGAAATTATAAACTCTTTATTTTTGATTTTGAACAATTTATGGTATATACTTGACATTTTTTCGCAATCAATTTTTTTATTATATTTCTGGAAAAATTCAAGAAAATAGTTAGCCAAATTATATCCGTTGAATTTATATATCTGTGGTCTTTTTTTATAAATTGAATATGAAAAGGAATTTTATAACCAAATTAATTATTTCGTAAAGAAAATGATAATTTATTTGGAAATATAATAGTTCATTTACGAGTTAATTTACCCATTGGAGGTTGCATGAGGTATAGAGTCCTTCATATTTTAAAAATCTACAAGCCATGAAAAACGTCTTATTTGTAATCAGTCATTCTTCCAGCATCCTTCTGTTTGCACTCCTCTTGGAATGGGCACTTTAACTTTTCAACGAATTTCCATTCTTCGTTTGAAACAATCACGTTTGAATTTTATTTGTAATCGGTGGTGTCAGTATATTCCATGCGATCAGCATTTTTTCAAAAGTTCATCAAGTTTCATGTTGTAAAGTGTTTTCGTACATTTGTTTTCAGAAGAATGATGTGGAAATGTAACCTAACTGAGTATTGAAAAGAGGTGAAACATTTGAGAACTCTAATTTATCCAATTGAAACTTCTGTAGAAGGTAGTTAATCAAACCAATTGGGAGGAAACTTCTAAAGAAATAAGAATTTTTTTCTGATAGTGATAAGGAATATGAGTTAAGTCATGAAAAGAACCAATAATCTGAATTTTGAGGGACACAATTTATAAGCATATATTATAAAACAATTAGAAAAAAAATAAATAAAACAACTTATAGTTTAATCGTTGAAAATGTTAAAAATAAGTTTATTAACGAAACAAAAGGAGGTGTAGATATAATAAATGAAATATATAACATATTCTACAAACATAGTTTAAAAAATCTAACAGAAGGTCAATAATTCTTTTTATTTCACATTGAACGTCAATGAAGTAAGTACTAGAGTTGTTCTAATATGCGAAGAAAAATCTTTAAATATTTAGCATTATCTCTTCTAGAGCCAAATATGAAGACGACACGAATTATTCAAAAATGGTTCTAATGTAGTCATGTAAAAATCAGTTAGTCAATTTAATAGACTCAGATGATACTCAATGTTCAACAAAAGTTTTAAAATCCTTCAAAGGCCGATGGTTACATGAAATAAAGCAGCAATACGTTTAACATACAAGTATAATAAACCTACAATTTTTAGCAAAACGTATTATAGTTTTATTTCCAAAAATCCTTCATTCCGTTTTTAATAGAAGTATATCTCGTTGAAGATACATTATTGTAATTACATAATTATACATTTTTAATTTATGACTGTTTTATTTTCTGAAACATAAAGTTTTTAAGAAATAATTACAGTTTCACAATTAAATAATATAATCTTAATTAATAATGAAATAATTTAATTTAAATTTAAAGTTCATATTTTAATAAAACTTACTGGTGTGAAACTTCCAATTAACGTTCCAATGCCTTGGTCAAAAGCGCAACTTCTCTGTGGCGTTAAAGAATATATAAACTCTATATGGACTTTAAGAATTTTAAATATCATAGAAGTTTAATTATTGTAGTTGGAATGATTAAGATATGACACTAATGTACACTACATTAATTTCCATGTCAACTTGGCTAATTAAACTTCAAGCAAATTAAGTAACTTTATTTGTTTGTATTTTTACAATCATTTCAAGTCACGTGTCCACATATTAACCATAATAAATATATAATTCGGAGTTATATAAAGTTTAGTAAAATATTGTACGCATCACAAATCATTTGTATGCATTTAATTGTATTGTGTTAAGTAAATAAAATGATATTTAAAAAAGTGCAAAATGTAAAATGTATTAATAAACTAATGAAAAAAAAATATTTAGCTACGTAAAGTTTTCTGTGATTCATTTTAAAATATTAGGATTGAAAGTTAAGGTTTTAAACTAATGCAAATAGTTTATAAATCATTTTAATGTTGCAAAATAATTAAGAGCTTAATTTATTTTAAGTAAAATGATTTGTAATTAAATATAGATTCCATCATGGCTTCTCTGGGATTGAATAAATGGAATAATTTGTAAGCAGTTCAATATTGCTTAATGGGGATCCAAAACAATATCATGGACCAAATTAAAATGTCATTTTTATGTTTATGAATACTTATCTAAGAATTTTTTACTAAAAAAATTAAAACTTCAAATTAATCCATTCAGATTTACGTTACTTATAAAATATTGTTTATGCTATTAATGCAAATTGCTCACATTATTTTCAAGAATTTTATCACAATTTTCTGAAAACAAAACAGTAAATAACTCTCAAGAAAGCCTTTCAATATATTAGGATTATTTTCACAAAATATTACAGAGCACTTTTCTTCATAGACATATTAATCTTCACTTAAAATCTTAACAGTTTCACAAAAATAGATATTTTGAACAAACTCTCTTCACAAATGATACCCATTTTTTGATAATATAGGTAATATCTCTAAAATGTGTTAAAGACACGCGTATTTTCTGTAGAAATGAGGGATAAGATATGGTAAACTAATGATGATTACAGACTTTCTTAGTTTAAAGATTCAAATTTGAAAAATGGTTTTCACATTCAATGCAGCTAAATGTAAAAAAGAATATGCATATAAATATAAAATTACAGTTTGCAAAATATATTTTTTAAAATTTTAAACCAAATTTTAAAGCGTTATAAAAACTCAAATTTTATGTTGACAGTACTTGAATTTATAGTCAGTTAGCTAAAACTGTCAGAAGAATGGCATTTAATTAATTGATATTTTTAGAGATTAATAGTTGGGTAATTAAGTATGTTATTAAAAATAAATATATTTATAAAATATCTTGCGAAATAAAAAAATTAATACTTTTTGTATACTTTTGTTTGATAAATAAAAATTAATATTCTAAAAATGTTTGAAATAAAATGACAAAAAATCAAACATTTTATTAATAAGGATAAGGCAAATATTTAAAACTCAGTCGCAAAAAAACAATAATATATAATAAAAAATGTGTAAATTAAGAACAAAAACAAATTAAGCAAAAAAATAATATTTTTAAGTGTCAAAGAAATTAATACATAAGAATCAACCTTAACAAGGAACTCATGGAAGAGCTGAGTTTCCTGTATTACTTGATAACCTCAGCACGTTTTTATGTCTTGATCTTGTTCTTAGCATATACAATTAGATGATCAGCCTTGATGATGCTTGGATCAAAAATTTGACACATGCAACATGGAAGGATGTTTTAATATAATTAGTGTTTAATATGAATTCAAGGAAAAAATAAAATGTATCAAAATTATTTAATATAAAATACAATACATTTTATTATTATCTCTTATAATAAATAAGAAAATAAACTATTTTTTTCCATTTTGTTTTGAAATTTACCCAAGTTACCAATAAATTTATCAAGTTGCATTATTAAGTGATAAAAACGGAAATTTTTAGCTATAAGATTTATCTAACTTTTCATCACAATAACTATTCATTTACAATAACATTTATATTCAGCATAATAATTTTATATTAAATATTTGTTTTTATCTTTCAAACAAATTATATTAAAATATATAATTTAGAAATAAACACTAGAAAAAGAACGGATTTCTAAATTAATATTTAATGACATGTTAGTTATAAAAAATAAAAAATAATCTCTTAAAGATTATACTGATATATTGGTAATGGTTTGGTGTATATTCTCATTTCTTCTTAGCAATATTTATCACTTTATGATACTTTATTACTTTATGTGTGATTCTTCTATCAATTATGTATATTATTTTGAAAATAGGTGTCATTTTGTAATTATTTGTCTATGCTATGAAAAAATAAATTATTGAAAAGCTTATTTTCATTTTGTTTTTTTTAAGATAATTTAAACTAATATTACATTTTATGTTACAATTTTGCTTATATAAAATTTCGAATAAATTTTTATATATTAATGTAAATACATATGTGTTAATTATTCAGTATCAAAACAATTATTATAGAACATTTAAGTAAATTGCAATTTAGCTCATATTTCATGGCTTTAATAAAAAAAATACTGAAATATGGTGAAAAATAATAAATAAAATTATACAAAATGTATATAATAAGCAACCATACATTGCTACAAATTTTATTATTATTATTATTATTATAGAAAAAAAAAAAACGATTTTTCGCAGTTTTGAATATGTGAAAATAAAACTGATTATGAACTAAGACAACGTATATGAATAGAAATTAAAATAAAATAATTGCATGCATATGCTCTGATATTTTTAACACATTTTGAAATCAATATGTGTTAAAATTAATTCTACAATTATTTTTTCTCTGCTAGTGATGCATTATATGGTTTCAATATTTTAAAAAATATCACATAATATACTTTAAAATATTTCTTATGTAATTATTCACACTATGATGTTAGAAAAATGAAAGATATTAAAGCGTTTTCTTTAAATATTTCTTAAATAAAAAATGAAATAATAATTTAAGAATGTAAGACAATTTTATATTATTTATTTATGTTTTACATTTATATTTCAATATTTTTATTTAGATTAAAAACACTATATCTAATTAAAATAAAAAAAATGGTATTTCAAAAATTCTAATAATACCGAACGAGTTGCACTTAAATATATATTTTTATCTGTTAAAAACCTAAATATTTTTATTTCCGTAAAACTGTTCAAAATGTACCATATATTAAATAAAAATATATAAATAATACTTTTCGTTGCTTACATCATTTTGAATAAGAATTTAATGTATTTCTCTTTTGTGCCTCATAGAAATCTATAATATAAATCTTCAGACTTCCTCTGATTTAATACAAAAACCATGTTTGTTGGTTTTTAATCCGATCATGAAACTGAAATATAATCCTGTTGTTCGACGAAGTTTCATAGGATTCTTGGAAGGAAATATTAGGAAAATTTTATATTTTCTGTGAGAAAAACTTTTCCAATGTATTTTATTTCATTTTTATGGTAACATTTATTTAAGATGTTTTTTTTTTAAAAAATAAGAAAACTTAAAATTTTAAAATCATGAATGATGTTCAGAAAAATTATATTAAATATGTTATACTTCGATTAAAGAAATCTTTGTTAAATTTTAATTTATGTTAATTATAATTTGTCAATTATATAATTTGTTTAATTAGAATGTAATGTTAATTATAATTTGTCAATTATATAATTTGTTTAATTAGAATGTAATGTTAATTAAAATATGATTTAATAAATTATAACTTTCATTAACTGTACTCTTATTTTTTAATTAATTTAAAAATTAACACTTCCATCAAGAAGTACTTATAAATTAAGTTTGTTTTTATGATTATTTCGATTCTGTAAATTAAAAAATAGCATGTTATTTGATTAAATTAATAGGTTTATTAAAATTATTTAAAAATCCAATAAATTACGCTAATAAAAACTTATTTTTCATATTTATTTACAAATTTTATCTTACATAAAATGTGTGATAGATCATGATGAATTTCACAACTAATTTTTAACAACTAATAGGTAAGTGGTCTATCGTATTTCTTCAAATATATTAATAAAATTAGCATTGTCATTTGTGTTAACTTATTACTACAAAATGTGTTCGTAAATTTATAAAAATTAGTAAATACTTTTAACAATGGGAATTTAAAGATTTAAGAAAACTATTGACACAATTGTCTGTTGTTACATCTAAATAACTACCAAAACCCTGTTTCCTTTTATTAGTGTTGCTTGTGTTCTTTTATTAACTGTTTTAAGGTTATAAAATTTTAAGTCATTTTGTTTCAAATTGTTGATTTCCTTTCAATTAATTCTGAATGTCATAATTAAAGCTTAATACAATAATTTATATTAATAATGCACGAAATAGTTTTTGACTCGAAAGAAATTTGACTGTTATTATTGTTTATCACAACATTTAGACTTAAATTTATCGTGAATTATAATATATTACTCATAACTTACTCTCACTCAACTATGCATGTGTAATATATGTATATTTGGAAAATTCATTTTCATATGGGATATGAGAAATGATAAAAATCTGTACTCCAGAAATTTTTAAAAATAAAATAATTTCTACATTCAAAATAAAAAGATCCCTATAAATAATATAAATTATTAATTCCCTTTCAAATAAATTGTATAAATTGTTTATATTTAGTTTTTTTTTTCTAACTTAGGTTTACTCAAAAGTATTCCCACAAAACCTGAGTGATTTGAATAAATTATTGTCCCTACATTCTCAATATGTGAATTCATCTGTTGTTTGGAATCAATAATAAACAGCTGCAAATATTGTTTCTCATTCTCACAGCAGTAATTTTTCTTTTTTATTCTATGTTTTCTTCCATGATGGCATAAAGTCGATTCATTGTTAAGAAATCTTAGGGTAGAATTATTTTATTCAACAAATCATAATTTTAATCGTTAATTGAGTATTTTTATATTAAAATTATATTTAAATGCATATTTCAATACATAATCCAAAATATTACGTTATAATATGTTCCAAAAAATAATTTCACAAGTAATAACTCCCTAATTTAGATATTTTATTGCATTAAAATATGTAAACAAGTATTCATGAAACAGAAAAAGATTAAAATGTAACTAACTAAAAACTGTATAAAAGAAAGCTACGTAAAATAAATACGCATAAGTGATGTAATATGCATAAGTGATGTAATATACATTCCTCTCTAAATTAATATATGATAGATATTATTTCTTAAACTTTACTTCACTAAAAATTATTTTAATTAATTTTAGACGTTTAACTTGTGATTTTTTGTAACTTTGTATACATAGGATAATGATAAAAATATATTTTTAGAAATATATTGCATAAAACTTGATTAATTTAAATGAATTCGCATGCTACTGTATTTCAATTACTTTGAAATCTAAAATTTCAAAACACTGTAACTTTTATATTATTTTTACTAGATACAGCAGTTTGTCTTATTAATTTTTAGCTGTATAATAAATATGTAGTTTAAAGCAAGTAATTTATCTACATACTATTCTTCTATTTTACAGTGACGATGAAATATATATTACAAGAATATTTAAGCAATGAATGCAACTTGAAATATTTCATAAAAACAACTATTCTTAACAATTCATGAGTTACATAGTTGCAAGTTAAATTAGATACGTTTATGGAACATTAATTAGGGGCTCAATTTACTTACTAAAGTAGTGCAATAAATTGTTCATAATATATATGCTTGAGTGAAAAATCAGCCATAGATTTGAAATTTGCTGTATTTTATTAATTGAAGTTATTAAAATTCCATTTATAAAAAAGTCTAATTAAATTCATAATGAATTTACTCTAATAATGATACGTGAACTTACGAGAATTATAGAATTATATTCAAAAATTATTTTCTCAAAACATAAAATATAAAGTAAATAAGTATAGAAAACTTAATATAATTTTCAAATCATAAAAAACTTATTTTGTCAGAAATTCAGTATTAGTAACTTTCATTTCACAATTCTTTAACTTCAAACCCGGAATTACTTAATTACAAAATTTAAATTTCTAGCTTATAATACTTGCCGAATAATATTCCTGCTTCAGATTTTAGAAATCAGTAATTTTGTGGTGTATCACATCATTTTGTGGTGTCATTTTGCTTATCATGGTCAATCCTGCTTACACATTCGATCGAAAACTAATAATAAAAGGTATTCTATACATTATAGTAAATAAATAGATTTGATATCTGCATCCACAAATTTAAAAATTAATAAAAAAAGTCCTCGAATGAATAATTTGTTAATTTGAATATTCCAAAGAAGGGTATGAAAATAGTTATTGAGTTTTATAAAAGGAATTTCAAGATTTATTTTACTCCCAAAATATTTAAAACTAGATAAGAATATATATTAATGAAATATGAATTATTTGTATTGAATTGTTTAGAATTATAATGAACAGTATTCTTTGTAATAAAATAAGTTCATCAATAATTGTTGTATATACTTTATACAATTCAGTTTTAAGAGCATTTTTTATGATTGTTTTGAAGAATTGTATTTTATTAATGCCATCGAGGATAAAAGTATTAAAAAATAAAATTTGCGAACATGGTTTAAAGACCAGCTTCTCAAATTCACATTTATTAACTACGATTACATAAATTAAGTATAAAATATATACGAGTAAGCTGTCCAAATTTTTTTTAATGTAATGCTTAGTTATATATTTCATGTTCAGAATAAGATTGTTCTAAAAATTATATAGGGAAAAAGAAAAAAAAACCCTTTGAATTTTATAAAAATTTACAAATTATTTTCAAAATATAAAATAAAATGTACAACATATTTGCATTTGTTCTAGCAATTTCTAGCATTATTCTACATATGAGTTCTAGCAGATAAAAAAAATCATCCTTAAATACTAACATTTGACATTGAGTTCACTTAACTTGGATTACCATTTATATATAAATATTTTTAAATAAACTACCTGTTTGCATCAATTGAACTTCTGGAATCTGAAAATTTATTTTATACTTTTTTTTTATTTGATGAATATTTTGTTGAATGTATACTAATTTAACATTATTCAGATATCGTAATTTTTTGTTATATTTTTAAGTGTTGTATGCAGACAAATTGTTTAAGTGCCTTGAAAAACACAAATGATAAAGTAATTGAACGTTAATATCCTTCCTCGAATTTTAAACTCTTTTAACTTTTTAAACTTTAGAAAAAAACGAATTTCAATCTTCTTGGAAATTTATGTATATGAATGTGCTTTTTCGTATAGATCAATAATAGGAAAAATATATAATTCTAGAAATAATAAAAAATAAAAAAGCAGGTAAAGCTAATTCACTGTATATAAGAAATATTTGTTAAATATTCATTTTATTTTTCAAAAACTTATTAAAAGAAAAAAAAACTAGAATAACTTACATTTTTAACTAACGCAATTTATCTTAAATTGTTTAGTAAAATCAAGGCAAGAAAATAAATGTTAGTAAAATGTGCCTCAATATTAAAACTTTATTTTCAGATTTACTATTTAAAATTGCAAATAATAATATTTAAAACATCATAAAATACATAATTTAATGATTTTTAAGAACGTACTTGAGTTTTGGTTTAATAATCGAAGTACTGTTTCGAAATTGATAGCTAACTTTACAATCATTAATATGTATTTTTATTTATCTCTGTTCTGAAAAACGTAATTAATTTCTCCAATACCGACTTATGTTTATTCTCGACATTTTTTCCCTACAGATTCTATATTCATCACTCTGACTCTTGGTGTTGATGCAATGGAATGAACTAGCCGTATCAAAGCAAACTATGAAAGATAATCAACTGCAACTTCAAGAAATTAAAATAAACTTATCTTTCTTCTACCTCAAGTTACATTGTACGTTGAAGATGACTTATTTTTCCCATGATATATATGGTGAAATTCCTAAAATATGATTTATGTATTCTAATTGTGTTAAATATTGATAAAAATCAGCTTTCTTTTGTAAAAATTACAAAATAATTAATAAACACATTGTTGAAACTGCAATCATACAATATTAAAATACGAAAGACATGGATCTACAGCTTTTCATAAACGCTTCAATGAATGATGGATTCTTGACTAATATAAGTGACTATAATGATACAGAAAGATTCATTCTCCGTTCTCAAGATATACCATCACCTTATTTTGGTGATTACTTGGCTAAATTAAGGAATAGTTATGGATCAGTTCATGGATATCTGAGTTTTGCTTTTTGTTTGTTTGGAATCACAGCCAATGTTCTTAATGTTATTGTATTAACTCGCAAAAATATGCTGTCACCAACGAATGCAATACTCACTGGTCTTGCATTAGCTGATATGTTGGTTATGTTCTCCTACTTGCCATTCACGTACCATAACTATATCCGTACTGACATTGAAGAAAAAGCTAAATTTACATATGAATGGACAATGTTCACTCTTTTTCATGCTCATTTCACAGTCGTTCTTCATACAATATCTACATGGCTGACAGTAACAGTAGCTATTTGGCGATTTTTGGCTGTAAGTTTTCCTCAAAATACAACAGTATGGTGTAGCATGTACAGAGCAAAATGTGCAATTGTGTCTACATATTGCTTGTCAGCGATCTTTTGTATTCCTGCTTACTTAACTTTCACTGTATCTAGATTTAAGGAAAAAGACGGTGACATAACATACCTTGTAAATTTTAGTGAAATTGCTCAACGGCACAACAACCTTCTTAAAAATATGAACTTCTGGATATTTAGCGTCATTACCAAACTCGTACCTTGTATAGCATTGACTGGGCTCAGTCTTGGACTAATCAAAGTATTGTACGAGAGAAATAAAAGGAGACAGAGGCTTAAGCGTACAACAGATGCTGATAGAAACCATGACAGGACAACCAGAATGCTACTTGCCGTACTGCTCTTGTTCCTCTTAACTGAATTTCCATCAGGGCTTTTAGCCTTATTAAGTGGCATCTTAGGTGCTGAATTTTTTGATAATGTATATGTCAATTTTGGGGACATCATGGATGCTCTTGCTTTAATAAACAGCGCTATTAACTTCATTATTTACTGCACAATGAGTCAACAATTTCGGAACACTTTTGCTAATTTATTCTTTCCAAATTGTATCAAGAATACTACAAACGGTACTGCGACATCAGTGTAAAAGGTACTGAAATTACTCAAATTTATTATTTTCGAAAAAGTATAATTGTAAAAATGGTTAATTACGTACATTTTTTCTTATTAACTATTCATTTTTAATAAATATATTTTAACATTATTTGTATTAAAATTATGAATTTTAAATCATGTATTTTAAAAATTATTGGTTTACAGAATTGAATATACGATATATATGTATTTAGAAATTGACTTAATAAAATGCTGACTAATAGAACTTAAAATTTTAAAAGCCATAAACTCAAACTTTCTGATTTATCAGCCATTAAGTTAGAATTCCTATGTGCCATAAACGAATTTGTATTTATCAACATTAGATAAAAATAAAAGATATTATTTTCATTTTTCTCGAATTTGTTATAGTTGAAAATATAGTATAATATGCTTTCTTAAAACAGGATTATCTGAATTCGATATCTCATTATTTGTAACTATATAATAAGTAACCTATTTAACATATCTGAACTATAAATGAAGAAAATGAGGGTGAGTATTTAAATTTTAACCAATAAAATACATACATCTATAATAATTTTGATTTAAAATATCATAACTTATATATAATTTCACTGTAAGCTATTTTTCAGCATGGATGTTTTTATTTTTTTATGAATTGTCATGTTTCGAATAAAATATTTGTTTAAAAATATGTTTATTTGAAATAGAGAAATAATGTAATAAATAATATTTTTTGTACACATTATAAAAATATTACATTTGAAAAGTTCAGAGAAATGAGTTTTCTAAGAGTACATAAAATGTGTTTTCACTACACTTGTGCAATAAATTTCAAGTATTTCCAAAAAAAAATCAGTCAGTCAATAATAAAACCTTTTTGTAATCAAGTTTTTAACAGGATTAATAGATCAATTTATATACATGCGATCTCTTTCTCGTCAGATATTTTAATAATAAAAATAGTAAGTACGTTTAATAAAATGAAAATCCTAATTTTGATAAACATTTATAAATTCATTTAATTGTAAATTATTGAAAGTTGCTAAAATTACGCTTAATGTTCTAGAAAAGAATTATATCTAGTGATGTTCTATTATTTTTTTTTTTTATATAAATTAAAGCACCAATTATTCATGAAATATTAAGTATGATAAAATTATATACAAATAATGTTTTAGATATTTCAATTTTTTTCAAAAAGAAAAGTGGTATAATTTTGCTTTTAATAACAATGTGAGAACTGCGCAGGTCATTTATTTCTTTTGTATTCTTCTGAGGTTTTAATCGCTATTTCTGCTGTAAATTTCACTATCAAAATTTTCAGCAAAATTATCAAATTATATTTAAGTGATTATAGAATATTTCTAAATACGTAATTTAATATTTAAATGCCGCCTACTCTGTCTAGCGGTCAGCATTCCTGACTGCGGATAGGGAGGTCTGGGTTCGAATCTCAGTCGGGACATGGATGTACTTTCTCTCTCTCCTGTCTCTTTTCTTTCCTTGTATGAATGGGTTGTGAATGGTTGCCTATCATATAAACGGGTTCATATGGCATGTATGTACTGAGGAAGTCTGACTCCACACCCAATTGCGGTTCAGTTGAAAGAGTGGAGCAGCGCACCCATATTGCTAGTCTGGCTGGCACTCTACAAAAAAAATATTTAAATAAAATTGGAGTTTAAATTTAATAATAAAAATCACATTATATACACAGACATTTTGCTTTATTTCCAATTTTTTTTTTTTTTTCAAATTGCATGTATTATGCAATTTCTTTGAAACAAATGCTTATAAAATTCATTGATAGAAACGTCTACTTATAAATACAAGTATCACATTCTTTTAAAA
>JAPDSC010115474.1:0-17342 GCA_026290005.1 Latrodectus geometricus
GTATTTTAAGCAGTTTAACAGTTAGTTTATTCGTTTGCCAACGCAGACGTGATAATTTTAATAACTCATCATTTTACTTTAAATTTTATGTTTCTACTCGAATTACTTTTTTGTGCAAAAATTGACAGAAGAGTGATTAAAATAAGCTAAACCTTAAATAGTTGGTGCAAATGAAGGCCTTGTGATAATTTTGTCGGTTGAAAGGAACATAGTAATCACAAGTCACCAAGGGCAAAGGCCAGCCAAATACAGCAATATTTAATACTGTTTCATTGAAGAAATTATGCAGAAGAAATTAATCACCAAATAAAGATTGATATTGGCATGGTAACTTAATTACGTTGTTCTTATTAATCTCCAATCCAAAGTGACGAAATCAGTTCATATTCAGGAATCCGCTGATCTTTGAAAATTCAAAGACTAGAAGAGGGGAAGAATAAACTTTATTATAGCAGTATGAGTAAACTATGAATCAGATGACTGTTCAAGCTTAATTATGGTATATTATAGAACATTTCTAATTAACGATATTTATCAATTTTAAGTTGAAGCATTTACATTTTCAAATTGGCGTTTGAAATATAAAAAAAGGAATTTGTGATGTTCGATACCACTGTGGTATATATTACGCAGTTTTTTTGAGATGAAATCGAAAAATAACTAAAGTAAGAAATTTAATAATTTAATTTTAAAAAAGATTAGAATTGTATTTAAATGTTCACAAATATTTACATTTTCATAAAAGTTAACGAATTAAGTTTCATTAGAAATTTAAAATTAAAGTATTATGTCCTTATCTTCTCAAATTTCTTTTATTAAATGTATTAAAGTAATCTGCTCATTTTTACATATAAATTCTTGAATTTTATTCCATATTTCTTTTTTTAGATTTTATTATCTAAAAATCACTTTGTAATTTACCAGGGTTACCAAAATTAAAAATGTGAGGGTTATCGGAAATTAAATTTCATAGCCAACTTTTTTGACAAACCAAAGGGTACTCGTTTCTACATAGAACCTCATAATTCTTTTATAAAATTTCAGGTATCGCTCAAAAAGAACCAGTTTACATCCATTAGGCTTCCTGGCCAAAAGTCAACCTATACTTTAGTGTGCCTCCTTGATTCTCGTGAGGTTATTCTATGCATTTTATTTGGTTTATTAAGTTTGCTTATATTGTCTTCATTAATATTTCATTATCTTTTGGCAGTCATATCTGTTTGCACAGCGTTCAGCGGAAAAAGGAATGGCGCCATCCGAAAATCGCCAAGAGGTCACCTTAAAATATAGTTTTACCTGGCTAAATATCAGTAACTAAGTCAATTTCATCTTGTTGCAAAAAAAAAAAAAAAAAAAAAAAAAAAAACGCCAATTGCCAATATTAATACTCACTAATGGTAAAAATTTACTGTCACCTTGGGCGAAGATTCAAAAGATTTTTCAAAATCTCGCCATTTTGCACAAGCAAAATCTTTTTTTAAAATGTATATGGAAAAATAGTGCCAAGTGTGACCGTACAGTAATTCTAATCCGAACACTCGATCTCGTAATAGACATGAAAACTCTATTGTACCAAGTAATATAATAAAGATGGTGGCATAAAAATTTGAAAGTCATGTAATAGACGCTTTGAAGTAAATTAAATAAAGTAATTGACATAGAGGTTCTATTTTTAATAATTCAAAACCAAGTATATGGATGTAAACTCAAGTATACTAAATTGTGAAAAATAAAAAATTTAGTTATTGAAGTAACGTATCCCTTAACGATTGGATTTGTTTAATATGAAAAGCAATGAAGCATTTAGACAATTGTACTTCACTTACTCTTCTGCAACTTTATCAATCCCTTCTTGATGAATATCAGGTCTTGTTATCAGTACTTTCGGTTTTACCATTTTTACAATTCGATTTAACAGTTTTTTTTTAATAATATTACCAAGAAAGAATAGTTTGATTAATTTTATTTCATTAATTGTGCTTTCAGTTTTAATTCATGCTGATATGAAGTCGTATAATATCATTTTGTTATTTTAAACCATTATCAAGTGACTAAGTCAACACCAGATCTGGTATTTTTCATTTGAAAGTTTACATAAGACATTAATAGTAAGTTGACTCTAGCTCTGGAGGTGCTTTGAGCTTTGGCGGTGAAACGCATGCCAAGACAACCTTGTCTATGCTCAAATCCGGTCATCTTAGGACTCTAAGGTTTTCCCGGGGAAATAAAATCTTTCCCACTTGCACCAAGTGCAACACTGAAGAAGTCAGTCCCGAACATTTACTGAAATATATTGGTTTTTCGCGGAGGGACTTTCTGCGAAACTCTGGTACGGTCCTTGAGGTAGTCATGAGGGCAGAGGCTGTCATGGACCTGATTTGATCCAGATCAGGTTATTATAAAGAAGAAAAACACATTAATATGGATTTATTGGGCAATGAGAAACTATAAGCTCACTTTCAATCAATATAATTATGTCTGACTGTATTAAGAAATATCAATCAAAATCAATTCTTTTTGACTGACATGGCTTGAGTATAACTTATTATCTCTTATCAGAACAAAAAATAAAGTACTTTAACTATCTGTAAGTTTTTTAAGTCTCACTACTGTGGGACTGACCCCCTCAGGGGGTTTACTTTCTTTAAGTAAACACGGGTGTCACAATCCCGAGGTACCCCAGTGATCTGTCCTCTTCTTTCTTTTCCCCTCTCCTCTCTTCTGCTTTTTCTTCCTTTTCTCCCTCAATGTGGTTGCCTCTGATGAGGTTGAGGGCACCCCTTGAGCAGCTGTCGCCGCTCTGTTGCTATTAGCTACTCTTGGGGACTAAATCACCCACGTGTTTGCCGTGCGTGGAGACCCGTGTCCCTGGAAAGGAGGGTCCTGGTAATTGAGGCCCCCAGAGACCAATACATTGCTTTGGCCTCTGCTTCAGGTAAACGGGAGGTGTGTTGTGGTCCTCAGCACATCAATCGGCTTTATGGATCAAGCGATCGGTGCATCTGCTGGATGACTCGTTAAGGGTGGAGGCCATCACAGGGATGTACTGTGAGCGTATAGGACTTGGCTAGCACTGGTGCAGCTGGTCTGCACCCCCTTGTTGGACTCGGTGGTGGGTGGTGCGGTCAGGTCCCGAAATTTTAATTAAATTAAATGGAGAATAAAAATTTTTCTTCTCTCCCGCGGGAGCAATTTGAAAATATAAATTCAAAATTTTATGTTATCAAAAGAAAGGAGGGCACTTTCGAAAATGTGTCGCCCTTTCTTAAACAAAAAGGTATATCGGGATAAATTGGGGAAGTAAGCGGTATCCGTAAGTTGCGTTCTGGTGACTTACTGATTGAGGCTGCTAACTCAAAACAAGCTGCAATGCTAGTCAACATGCGAATGCTAGCAAACATAGAGGTAACTGTATCGCCTCACGGTAACTTGAACTTCTCACAAGGTGTAATTTCCGCAAGGGATCTGTTGAACTCGCCGACGGATGAGATACTTGAGAACTTGCAGAATCAGAAGGTCTGTGCTGTTAAACGCATCACAGACAGAAGAGATGGACAGTTTATCAATACTAAACATCTCATTCTGACTTTTGCGACACCAGATCTTCCAGACAATATAAAAGCTGCATATATGAATCTTCCCGTCAGGCCTTACATACCGAATTCCTTGCGTTGTTTTCAGTGCCAACGTTTCGGGCACTCGAGAAATGCTTGCAGGGGCAAACTGACTTGCGCTCGCTGCGCAGCAGTTGGCCACGATAATTCGACCTGCACAGCAAAGGAGGCATGTGTCAACTGTAATGGTGACCATCCCTCCTATTCTCGTAGCTGCCCTCAATGGGTACTTGAAAAAGAGATTACAACCTTTAAAGTTAAAAATAAATGTTCCTACACTGAGGCTAGAAAACAAGTTACCTCTCGAACACCGCAGGCTGGAAAGAGTTATGCGGCCGCTGCAAAAAAGGTCACCAGAAGCATAAGTATGCAAACGGATACTCTGTCACTCCCCGTTACGAGATTACCCCTAACTAACACTAAAAAGCCAAAATCCTTATCTCCTATTATAAGAAGAGCTCCTTTAGCTAAATCTAGAGGAGTTAAATCCTCTAAATTAAAATCTGCAAAGGAGGGTTTCCGCAAATCTTCCTTATCCACCCGTAGAGCCATGACCCTGGAGGCTGACGATGTCTCCCTTCATCCCTCGGACGATAATTTATCGTTCGAGGAAATGATCGAGGACTCGCCTTTCAGCTCCGGGGGAGGAGCTTTTCTATTTAAAAAATAACTTCCTTTGTTTCTTGGAACTGCCATGGTTTGCGCTCACATCTTGATGACATCAAGTCTATTACATCAGCTTATAACCCCGCATGTATAGCACTTCAGGAAACTTTCCTGAAGTCTATCAATAAAATTTCTATGCGTGGGTTCCAATGCTTCAGAAAAGACTGTGATGATGATGGTGCAGTGTCTGGTGGTGTTTGTATATTAACATCCAATAACTACCCCAGCACTGTCCATCCATTAAATACTACTCTGCAAGCTGTAGCTATAAGAATACATACAACATGCTTAATTACAGTCTGTAGTTTATATTTGCCACCACATGATGTCATCCGCCAAGAAGAACTTGACAATTTAATTGATCAGCTGCCCACTCCAACTTTGCTAGTAGGTGATTTTAACGGCCATAATTCTTTGTGGGGAAGTAGTGATACGAATTCTCGCGGTCGTCAGATAGAGCAGTTTATATCTGATAACTGTCTCTGTCTGATAAATACCGACGAGAAAACATATTTCCACACACCCACAAGAACATTTCATTCTCTCGATCTGGCCATTTGTACACCGTCATTTCTGCCATTGTTAAATTTAATAGTGGGGAATGATCTGCATAATAGCGATCATTTCCCGCTCGTCATCTCCCAGGCTGGAGGTACTAGTGTAGGACAACTTCTACCTACTTACGTGTACAGTCGGGCAGATTGGCCTTTATTTACACAATTGGCAGTTGTTGATGATAATATGGTCATGATCGATGATATTGGTAATGCCGTTCAAAAAGTCACCGAAACAATAATTGGTGCAGCTGATACTTCTATACCTAAAAGTTCTTCTATAACAAAAAGGCGTCGCAAACCATGGTGGAACAAAGAATGTCAACAAACTTATAAAATACAAAGGAAGTTATGGGGGTTGTTTCGGAGGTATCCCACAACGGAGAATTTTATTGCCTTTAAGAGAGCAAAAGCATTAGCTCGCAGAGCTCGTCGTCGAAGTCAGAAGGAATCCTGGTCTCGCTATGTCCCTTCAATTACACCTTCCACATCCAGCAAGCAGTTATGGAGAAAAGTTAAAGCAGCCAATGGTATCTATACAGAATTTTCAATTCCTGTTTTGAAAACCGGAGTTGCTATATACTCTTCTCCTATGGATATTGCTAACGTCTTTGGTGAAACATTTGCTAGCGTTTCCAGCTCTGACTCTTACAGTCCTTCGTTTTTAAGGACAAAGAGTCGAGATGAGTAAACATCAATCCGTTTCAACCAAAGACAAGCTTTTTCTTACAACTGCGAATTTCGGATGTTGGAGTTGAAGCGAGCATTATAGCAGGCCAACAATACCAGCCCAGGACCAGACGGAATCAGCTATCAAATGCTTCGACATTTTAGTCCAGATTCCCTGTTGAACTTATTATATTTGTTCAATAGGATCTGGACTGAAAATGCATTTCCATCAAGTTAGAGCGAAGCTATAGTGATTCCTGTCCTTAAGACTGGATAGGATCCTTCGAATCCTTCACATTATCGACCAATAGCTCCGACGAGCTGTCTTTATAAGACTCTCGAACGTATGGTCAACGCCCGTCTCGTATATGTCTTAGAAGAAAATAAATGTATTCATGTAAATCGGAGTGGCTTCCGTAAAGGAAGATCCACTCTAGATAACATAACTTATTTGGAAACCCAAATCCGCAACGCTTTTGTGCGGAGAAACCATCTGGTTTCCATCTTCTTCGACATCGAGAAGGCATACGACCGTACGTGGCGATATGGTATTCTCCGTTCATTATATGATTTTGGCTTTAGGGGTAATCTCCCGATATTCCTAAAAAATTTTCTACGCTCCCGCACTTTTAAAGTACGTATTGGACACCTTTTGTCCAATACTTTTATTCAAGCCGAGGGTGTTCCCCAATGCTCTATTTTAAGTCCTACAATTTTTAATTTATTCATCAGTCATATTCTTCATCTTTTATCACCTTCTGTTTATGGCACAATGTATGTAGATGACCTGCAAATATCTTGCCAAGGATCAAACATGCGATTAATTGAGAGACAACTACAAACATCTGTTAATAAAATTGCTGCAAGGTGTGCAGAGAATGGCTTTACATTATCTCCTAGCAAGAGCTGTTGTGTCCATTTCTGCAAGAAGACCAGCATTCATAACGATCCTGTTATCAAATTGAACAACACTTCAATACCTGTAGTCTACGAGATCAAATTTCTTGGTGTGATATTTGACCGAAAACTGACCTTTCTTCCGCATGTTTTACATCTGCGGAAGAAGTGTGAGCGATCGCTTAATATCCTCAAGGTATTATCAAATACATCTTGGGGTGCTGATCGCTTGTCACTGCTTCGTGTCTATCAATCAATCATTTTGTCTCGTATTGACTACGGAAGTGTTGTCTATGGATCTGCTAGGTCTTCTGTCTTACGCAGATTGGATACTGTACATCACTCTGCTTTGAGAATATGTTCAGGCGCATTCCACACATCACCCGTTCAGAGTCTTTATGCCATCTGTCATCAATTGCCTTTAGACCTGAGACGGATGCAGCTGTCTCTCAATTATTACGCAAAGGTCATGTCTGACCTTCAACATCCTTTACGTTCCTTGGCCATTTCTCCTGCATTAGAGAGACTATATGATGCTCGACTATACAGCATCCAACCTTTTCTCACTCGAACTAAAGATCAACTCCATTTGACAGACCTACATGATGTCCGTTTTATTAAAACAGACTTACAATCACATCCACCCTGGTACGATCCACAGATAACTATTATTAATCCATTTGCTCAATGTACAAAATCGGACACAACTTCAACAGTTTTTCAACAGCTCTATCTATCTCATCGCTGTCAGTATTCATCATACACGCCTGTATTCACGGATGGTTCAAAAACTGCAGGACATGTTGGCTGTGGCATATTTTATGCTGATACCAGTCATGGTTACAGCCTCCATACGTCCTGCTCCGTCTTTACCGCTGAAGCAACGGCTATCTTTCAAGCCCTTCAGCTAGTGAATACGGAGCAGTTTAATAAAATCTGTTTGTATACTGACAGTGTAAGTGTTTTAGAAGCGTTGGAAAACTATAATAATTGTCATCCAGTTGTGTCCAAGATTTTCGGAGCATTGGATTCTCTTGCTGGCAAGGGTTATAACATCATTTTCTGTCGGGTCTCAGGTCATGTAGGTCTAGAGGGAAATGAAAAGGCGGATGCAGCCGCTAAAGCTGCATCGTCTATACTTCATTCAAATGTCCCTCTTTTCGACGTGAGAAGGGTTGTTAAAAGATTTGTAAATTCTCTCTGGCAGGAGTCATGGAGTATGCAGGTCACAAACAAACTGCGTGCTATATTCCCATCTTTCATTCCATCATCAGTTTTACCGTTACGAAGAGCAGATGTCAGATTGACTCGCCTTCGTATCGGACACACACGTTTCACACACAGACATTTGTTTTTAAGTGAACTTAATCCATGGTGTGAAACGTGTGATGTACCATACTCTGTCTCTCATATTTTAATATCATGTCCTGATTTTAACGTTTACCGTTTTAAATATTTTACAACTGACCTTTTAACTATGTATGATTTAGTGGTGGAGGCACCCCACCGGAACCTTTTTTCCTTTCTAAGGGAAATTGGTTTCCTTAATTTTATTTAAATTTTATGAATTTTATTTTACTTACATATACTTGTACGTATTTCGATTTTAAAATTAATATATACAATTATTTTTGTCTTTTAATTTTTTAATATTGAGTTTGGGTTTTGTCTAAACAATATAAATTCTCTTTAAATCTTAATTTTTGGCGCAGCTTGTCCTTTTTGGACCTTGCGCCACAAAACCCAACCAACCAAACCAAACCGTGGGACTGACACTCTATCTGATTACCTTTTTCCAAATTATCTTTTAAGCTGCGAATGGCAACAGCTTTTTTGGTGAAAATGTGCTTTAGGTGCCCTGCTTGGCGTGTTTTCAAAAACGCTGATGCCATGGCGAAAATTATACATCTATTTCAAAGTGAAACTTAATTAGTGACCAATGAAAAGGCTAAAACAAGAGAGTAATTAATGAGCATGAGCGAAAAAGCGCTTTAAATTCGCGAGCTGGCGAGAAAGGGGACCTAAACCGCAATTTAACCGTTTTTCCTTATGTTCTATTTATGCAGTAGGAAATGGTTTTGAATCTTTTAATTTCTGAGAATTATTTACTTCTGAGTATATTAAGCCACTCTGAGTGTTATTTAGTAATTTAAAGCAGAGGGTGTGTTTTAAAAATACAAATAAACTTTTCTGTGTTACTGTAACCCAAGGACTTTTCAGTGAATGATTCATTACACCAACGAGAGTTGTTTTCGCATGTCGAAAACTAAAGGAACAATTATCCCTATCTTGTATGTATATTGTGGATTAAGACTGAAAACTCAACTTTTGTCACTAGGAGAAGCAGAATTGATAGTATCTATTATCCCACGCAACCACTAATTTTTCAGGAGTATCCAGATCTAGTTCAATTAATATCCAGATATCTATTAAATGTACATTACATCCCTGAGATATCAAAAATTCAAATGTCCATGGATATCCAAATTTTGGATGTCATTGCATATCATAATTTAGACATTAACATTTGGATATTACAGATATATCGATATCTAAATTTGCTGCAAATATGATATGCAAATTTTATATCTGACAGACATCAGAAATCTAGATATCATTAGATAGCTAAATTTTGGATATTTGTAGGATATAAGCAGTGGATGGCAAATGTATATTCATAAAAGCTGTACTTTCTTAAACAAAGTGAATAAATTCTTAAAACAGCATTACTACAAATTAAATGATTTTAAATTAAATTAAAGAGAGTGCATGTTTTTTTCAATTTTGTTTATGTTTGGTCATTGTTTGTTGCATCTTCTTCCTTCCACTTAAGCTAACTAACATTCATTTCCTATAGATGGCGCTGTGTTAGGTCATGTGATTCCATTTCTTCATACTGTACTTCTAACTTTTTCTCTAGTCTTGTTGTTGCTGTTGAATAAAACACTTTAAAGAAACCAGAGGCTCGCACTGACTTATTATGTCAAACCAATAGCCATATTTTATCTCGTGCTACAACATCTGGCGCCCAACGTTAAATTCGCGCAGTATTTGGCACTGCAACTGAATTTCGAGCAATATTTACCCGCTCAAATTGGAATTTCCGCTCAAATATTTTACGCTCAAATTGGAATTTCCGAAAAGGAATTATGGATGACAGCTGTTTGATTCAACGCAAAGTTTTGCGGACTGCTGTAACAAAAACGATTAAAGATATGGATACATGTATCGCAGCCAACAATGTTAAAGAGGCATCCCTCGCATTTTCTATACTGGAAGAAAAATCTGGGAGGCTGTTTGAAAATGATGAGAAAGTCATACAATATCTTTCTTCAACTACCGAAGAAACAGCCAAAGGTAAGGCTTCCTCTTCTGCCGAGATCATAGAGGTTGAATTTGAAAGGTGTGAAAACTACCGTGATGATTTTACTTCTGCGAAACTTCGCTTTGAGGAGTTCCTACAAAGCTCTGCAAATCGAAATAAACCGAAGGATTCCACCGATCGAATCTCCATTAATTTGCCTGAACTGGAACTTTCAACTTTTGACGGTAATCCCAAGAATTGGTTTTCTTTTTGGACCATGTTCCAAAAAATTGATGATGATCCTAAATTGGAGGACGACATTAAATTTGCCTATCTGATGCAGACAACCGAGGGTAAGGCTTTCGATTTTGTTCAATCGTATCAAGTTTCTAAAAATGAATATAAATCTGTAATTAAAAATTTAAAAGCACGTTTTGCTGATGATAAAATGTTAATTGAATTGTATGTACGCGAACTGTTAAAACTTATTTTAAATCAATCGCAGAATATGCCTTTCATTAACTTAGTAGATCAATTAGATGCGCATTTGCGCTGTTTAGAAAATTTGGGTGTAACTAAAGAGAAATACGCATGCATGCTTTACCCACTAGTTGAAGCTTCTATTCCTGAAAATATTTTGATTGCATGGGAGAGAGAGAGGAATTCAACTTCCCGATCAGGAAATATGAATAATGACCTTGAACTACTCATGCAGTTTCTTCGGAATGAAGTAATAGGCAGTGAACGGATTCGAATAGCTAAGGGTTTTTGCTCAATGGATAAAACCAAAGTAGATAAAATAAATAAAACTGAATCCGATCGTAAAATAAATTCGGCGCCTCTTGTCCCGACTGCAGCTGCATTAACAACTCAAACTAAAACAGATGCCCGAAGAGGCTATGATAGACGTAACAGGGCTGAGTTATATTGCTTATTCTGCAATAAGCCCACGCATAGAAGTAGTGACTGCTTCACCGCTCAAAAGTTTACATTAAAGGAAAGAAGGGACAAGGTACTTAGGGCAAAGAGATGTTTATCGTGTTTAAGAATTAATTGCCGCGCTGATAAATGTACAATGAGCCTTCGATGCATAGTCTGTACTAAAAAACATTATCCGATATTATGCCCCAATTTAAGCAAAGGGGAAGAATCTGATACATGTATTAGCAAAATTGAGACAAATAGTGTCGTGAGTCATAGCTCGTCTCATTCAGCGGATGTTTTATTACAAACACTTCAAATAAGAGTGTCAGGCCCTTCCAGGTCAAAATTTGTTCGTTGTTTATTCGATTCGGCGTCGCAGCGTTCTTATATAGCTCGTGATGTTGCAGAGTATTTAAACTTAAAACATGACCATTCTGAGTTTCTAACGCATAGTTTATTTGGCGGTATTGAAACGGAAAAAATTAAGCATTCAGCTTTAAAGTGCGAGCTTCAGAAAATACGCGGAAACTTTTCGTGTGAAGTAGTATTATTGGACAAAGAAACTATTTGTGGTACCGTTCCTAAAATAAGTAAAATTGATACTAAATGCTTCACTAAACTTGGTATTTATTTATCCGATAGTGAAAATGATAATTCTGATATATCGGTCCTTATTGGTGCTGATTATTTAGGAAAACTTTTGACTGGTTGTATCAGTCAACAGCCCAATGGTTTAACCGCTGTCCAAACGTACTTAGGATGGGTAGTAATGGGGAAATCAGAATCCTCTAAAACTAGTTCTACTCATGCTATTCCCATAATTTCGCTGCATAGTGCTAGCAAAATTTGCGACCTTTGGTCATTGGATATTCTTGGTATTAGAGATCCCGTAGAAAATAAAACAAAAACAGAAATCGATAGTGAAACTTTGTCTTTTTTCGAAAAAACTGTTAAATTTCGTGATGGTAGGTACGAAGTAAATCTTCCATGGATTGAAGGTCATCCTAACTTAAGTGATTTGAGAGATCATTCGGAGAGACGTTTAGGCTCCATGACTTCTAAACTTATCACGAATGGAAAATTTGAGTCTTATGACAACATTTTTAAGGAATGGGAACAAAAGGGGATCATAGAACTAGTGTCAGTTAACGAAAAAGAAAATGAAATGACATGCAGGTACCTCCCTCACAGAGCTGTTTTTAAGGAATCTAGTTTAACAACTAAAATACGGCCCATATTCGATGCTTCGTTCAAAGATGAAAATGCCGTTTCCTTGAATCAATGTTTAGCTACAGGTCCGAATTATATTGAAATGATTCCCAATATTTTAAATAAATTTCGCAAGAATAAAATTGGCGTGATTTCTGACATAAGCAAGGCATTTCTTCAAATAAGCGTATCTCCTTCCGACAGAAATTTTCTTCGCTTTCTTTGGTGGGAAGACTTTGAAAAACGCAAAATTAAAATCTACAGACATTGTAGAGTGGTATTTGGCCTTTCATCAAGTCCATTTTTGCTTATGGCAACAATTTATCACCACCTAGACAAAATGAAAGAAAATGGGAATGATATCGCTCTAAAATTGAAAGATGCATTTTACGTTGACAACGTAGTGACAAGCGTCGAAAACAATCTCGAGTCGGAACAATTTTCAAAGACGGCTTGTCAAGTAATGTCCCAAGCTGGTTTTGAGCTTACGGGATGGGTTTTTTCTTCTCAAAGTGAAAATCGGGATTTAAGTGACTGTAGATATTCTCCTGTACTTGGTCTTTTATGGTATCCCGATTCAGATACAATTGCGTGTGATGTTAACTGCATCACAACTAAAATTAATGATAAATGTACAAAAAGGCAACTTTTGTCGATTTCGCAAAAAATTTTCGATCCAATCGGTTTTACCGCACCCGTAACACTCATTCCAAAGCTTCTAATGCAAAAAGCGTGGAAAAACGATAAGCTGGGATGGGATCATAAACTTCCCTCTGAAATTGTAGAGGAATTTAAAATTTGGCTTTCTAACTTGGGTTTTTTGAAATTTATTCAAATTCCGCGTTATTTCGGGGGATTAATTGCTGAGTCAACTACTACCATTCACATGTTTAGCGATGCTAGTGGGAGGGCATTTGCAGCGTGCGTGTTTTTGCGTATCGAATGCGAAAATGAAGTTATAATTAGATTAGTTCAGGCAAAATCACGTGTCGCTCCTCTAAGAAAGGATCCCATCACTAAAATCAAAACTGAAATGTCTACACCAAAACTAGAGCTCCTTGCTGCTTTAATTGGTACTCGTTTGGTCCAGACAGTCAAAACTTCCTTGAACATCTCTGGTATCCCAACCTTCTACTGGACTGACTCTAAAGTGGTTCTTTGTTGGATAAAGAATACCGGAACATGGAAAACCTTTGTGAACAATCGAATAAAGGAAATTCATTCAAGTTCTTCAAAAGATGATTGGTATTACGTACCATCTCAAATGAATGCAGCAGACATTGCGTCTCGTGGATGCAACGCCCAAACTCTCTTTTGTCTTCGTTGGTGGGAGGGTCCCAAATGGTTAGAAAATCGAGACTCTTGGCCAAAAACTGAAAACTGTGATTTTTCCGATGCATTGGAACTGGCAACCACTGAGTTAAAACCTACTGTTACGTCAAGTATCTCCTTAAATAACTCCGCATCCAATTTCTTTGATTGGACTAATAGAGTTTCAAAATTTTCTACAATTGTTAGAATTCTGGCTTATGTAAAACGTTTTATTTCTAATGCTAAATCTTTAATAAATAATCGTAGTGAAACCATCTTAAAGGGTAACTTAGCAAATGAAGAGATCGCCCAATCTGAGCTTGAAATATTCATATATATACAAAGACAGACATTCGGAAAAAACCGCAAATTAATTCCTCCTAACTTTGTCATATACCAGGACTCCAATGGTATTCTTAGAGTAGAGACAAAATTAATCTTCACAGGTGATGATGACTTTTTCAGGCGTCCTATCCTGCTGCCAGACAAGCATGAGCTTGTTTCCAAACTCATAGAGGAAACTCATCGAACCTTCAGTCACGCAGGTGTACAAACTCTAGTCACAATCCTTCGTGAGAGATACTGGATCTTGCGATCTAGGAAAACTGTTCGTTCAGTTGTATCCAAATGCATAATTTGCCAAAGATTTAAGTCCAAACCTGCTACTACAATGTTTGCTCCTCTTCCTGAAGAACGTGTGCGAATGTCGGCCGTCTTCGAAACAACTGGAGTAGACCTAGCAGGTCCCTTGGTTCTTCGAAATCGTGATAAAGTTTGGATTGCTATCTTCACGTGTGCAGTGTACCGTGCGGTGCATTTCGAGCTTGTCTCGGACATTTCCACACAAAGTTTTCTTCTTGCTTTGAGACGATTCATCTCGCGTCGAGGGCGTGTGAAAACAATCTACTCTGATAATGGAACCAATTTCATCGGTGCAAACAACGAGTTCAAAAATATCGATTGGAGTAAAATTGTGTCTCATTCAGATTTGAAAAAGATCTCCTGGCATTTTAATCCACCTACTGCCGCTTGGTGGGGAGGTTGGTGGGAAAGAGTGGTAAGAATGTTGAAGGAATTGTTGAGACGGAATTTGGGAAAAGCGAGTCTTGGCTACGAAGAACTGTATACTGTTGTGTGTGAGTGTGAAGCCATCCTCAACAGCAGACCTCTTACTTACCTCTCCGAAGAGCCATCAGATCTTGTGCCACTAACACCTTCTCTCTTTTTACAGGATCAGACTGAATTCAGAGTCGAGGATCTTGAACAGAATGTGCTGAACCTACGCAAACGTGCGAAACACCTCCAGTCCGTTAAACAAAAGCTTAAGACGCGTTTTCAAAAGGAATATATTTCTCTCCTTAAACATTCCAGACACGTCCATCAAACCCCACTTGAGGTGGGAGATATGGTATTAATCAGCTCTGATGGTAAGAAACGTGTTGATTGGCCTTTAGCTAAAATCATTGAAATCTATAAAGGACGTGATGGTGTTTCCCGAGTTGCAAGGGTCAAAACTGAAAATGGTGAGGTGGTTCGACCATTTCAAAGATTGTTTCGTTTAGAAACATCGGGTATTTTAAGTAAAACTTTGAGAACTGCCAAACCTGTTAAATTGTAATATCAATTTTGTATTGGTTTTCATTAATGCTTTTTTCCTTAGCACATGTTTAGATGCTTTATGTATTTGTAACAAGCTAATTTCATTTGAATTTTTAATGTTCAATTTTTAACTTGAAATTTTAGCTAGATTAAAATTTTATCCTTTTGCGGTTGGAGGATGTTGCATCTTCTTCCTTCCACTTAAGCTAACTAACATTCATTTCCTATAGATGGCGCTGTGTTAGGTCATGTGATTCCATTTCTTCATACTGTACTTCTAACTTTTTCTCTAGTCTTGTTGTTGCTGTTGAATAAAACACTTTAAAGAAACCAGAGGCTCGCACTGACTTATTATGTCAAACCAATAGCCATATTTTATCTCGTGCTACAACATTGTTATTAGGCTTCGTTGTATAAAAATGTTCGAAAACTTTTTAAAGAACTTATAAGTTTGATTATTTTAAATTAAAAATTTTGTATACTAGTGATAGAAAAATATTCTTAAGCATCTTTGTGTATATTTAATTTCTTAATAAATTAAAGTGTGCATTCAAAAACTTATAATTATACTTTTTTTAGCAAACGAATTTAATCATTCTCGTTGATGAAAATATTTTTTAATTTATTATTACCTACTTTTAAAATCAGTATCTAATTATATCTCAAAATGAAGTGAAATAGTTAAAAAAAATTATTTTGAGGTTTTGTTATCAAAAGTTTTGAGTCAAAATTATTACCATTATCATTCTCTATCATTGTTTTCAGAGTATTATATGCTTGTTATTGAATTCAATCATTATATTATCATCATGAATATATCAATCAATCAATCATATATTGTTTCAAGTAGATATGTTACTTAAAACATATAAAAGAACATATGTTGACCTGGAAAGTTGTTGCAAATGCCACGAAATTGTCACCAAGTCATTTCATTTTGTTCCTCGGTGCTTATTTAATGAATATTAAAAGTAATTATAATTGATTGAGTTTACTTATGGACAGGTAAATGCAAAAAATAAAGTTTTATTCATGATGAAATATTTTTGTTTTAGAATATTTTTACCTTCTTTTTATTTCTTTATTATATGTAATTCCTTCTAACATTTCTCTTTGTTGGGCTATTTTAAATAGCAAATTGTGACTTTTCTCATCAACACTTACTACTGATTTCTCCAACCTCTTGAATTTTTTAAAACATGTTGTTGATAGACTGGTGGTCAAATATTTAGTTTTCTACAAGAATTCTGTTTTTATTCTTTATTTTAAAATTTATGTATTTTCAGATTGATATTTAATAGTTACATTATATTTAAATTTTTTAAAATAACAACTGCTAAATGTAAGTTATTTTTGATGTTTGTTTACTATTCATTTCATTTAATTATTGTCCAGTATTTAATTGCATGAAACAATGTAAAATAATTTAACCACTGTTAAGATTGGCAATATTATCAACTTTGCAATAGTTTTCTGAAGATTTTCAGCTAAATTTATTGCTAATAGTGCCATATAAAGAGCGATTAGGTCATTTTTTTCCTTATTTCAGTTGACAGAAATATATTTGTATGTAAATTACATTTTAGTTTACAAGTGGTTCATTAAACAATGATTGTCAAAGATTTTTATGAATTGATCCATAAAATGATCTTGTTTATTAAAAATGGCAAAATATACTTGTTTGTAATTTTTACTCTTGTTATTTTCTTAATTTCTTTCTTCATTTAGCTTGATCTGAGGCATCAGAGAAGCGGGTTTTTAGTTGTCATGGGAGGCGACTCTAAGCAGACACTTTGTCATTATGGTTAAATAAAAACAATTTTTCTTAATAAACATTGCTTTCTGACAATTGTTTACTTTAATTACTCACGTGATTCCTACTTGTTATTGTCGAAACATAGGTTTTTGTCACTTTTATGTTTAAAGGTAGAACTTTTTACGCTGAGTGTATTAAACTGTGCGTATTATAATATTTTGTATTTATTTTATTGCAGTAGTTTTAATCACTTGCGGATAATATTAGTTTAAGGAAAAAGTTATTCATTATTTTTTCGGTAGACGTCTGTAGTGATCGCTATCTGGTGAGGTATCTATCAAACAATTTCAAATTTATGCTCATTGGAAAGGTGACATTTGACACTAAAATATTCTCTTGCGGTTTTTTGTTTGATTCATTCAGTTATGAGTACAAGATTTTAAAAATAAAAGACAACAAACAGAAAATTCGATACATTTTAGTTTTTCTTTTATAATGGCGAAAATGCTAACCAGGTGGCTAAAATTGTGAAAGGTGTTTATCGTCCTATATATGAATGTAACAACCAGTTACGCACAATTTTGGTTTCGTCGATTCCGTTTGGGTATTTGGATGCTAAAGATGCATCTCGCATGGATACAACATCCTCGAGAATGTCTATAAAATATCAAAAATTATCAAACTTGACAGCATGTCAGCAGTCGAAGCTTCGCACAAGACCTACAAATCTACATGGAAACTGTTTTAAACCTTTTTACAAAGCGAATCTGAAAGAAGTTACAAAATGTTCAGGTAAAAATAATGGATTTCTTTTTCCCCAAACTAATAGAACAAATTAA
>JAPDSC010115476.1:1502-47200 GCA_026290005.1 Latrodectus geometricus
TGGATATATATATATATATATATATATATATATATATATATATATATATATATTAAACTACTATAGCTATTGAACGAATGTCATTGTTTTCTATATTTTTCTGAATACAAGATCTTACTGCATTTAAAGATCAATTATATAAGAAAATATAGTTCTATTGAATAATATAACATTTATTAAGCAAACAACTTGATTAAGTGTTTACCTTTTTCAAACACTTTTTCTTTATCTCAGTGCTTTTCATTAAAAATTTAATTTTTAGAAATTAGAAAAAATACTTATTTATATGTTAATTATTTCTATGCATATGCTTATTACCTAAAAAGCAATACGCAAAAAGTCTTTGCAAGCAATAAGAAATGAGTAAATGCAGAAAAAAACGATGAGACTAATTTTTCCCCCAAAATATAATCACTTTAGATTTTTTTACATACTTTTCGCACTTATTCAAAACCAAAAATCTAAATAAAGAATTTCTATAGTATAATAATTTCATGTTAATTTTTAATATAGTAATTTATGAAATTATTCTTTAAAACTTGTATAAAAAAGCACAATCAGTAACATTTCAAAAATATGAAAATATTTTGTACAAAACTAATCGATGCAATATTAAATATTTTAAATATTTTAAAAATAAAATATTTTAATTATTTTGAACTTTTATTTGAAATATTTTAATTAATTTAAAATATTTGAAATATTTTAAAAATGAAATATTTAATAATAAAACACATAAAAAATTTATTAAACAGAAATGCGAAATAACTAAATAACATTAATTTTTTCAGTTTTTTAGCTATTTAGAATTTTTTCACATTTTTCTAATTTGTAAACTCGAAAAAGATAATAGAATAATTTAGGTTAGATTTTAATTTCATATTCTATTTATTACTGTTGAGTTTCTACTAAAAAAAATTAATCCTGAATATTCTCTCTGTTGATTCAACTTTTTTAAATAAAATTCTCCATATTTTTTTAAAAATGGTTGAACATGAAATGGATTTTGCTTAAAAGGAATTGGTAGATTAATTGATGAAATAACAAGTTTAAGACGCAAAATATTGTGCATGGCACTCTGAATATTTCAATTACTAAAAAGTCATCTTATTTTATAAAAATATTTACACACACACACACATAAAGAATTTTGTTATTAAGCATTTATTTTTCGTGTCACTCTATCTAAGATAGTTTACATGATAAAATTGTGCTAAATTATAAGCAAACAAGAAAAATCTTTTCTGTTTTGCAATGAAGATTATACTTTTGCATATTCATTTAAAGAATGCAAACATTATGTGAAGTATTTTTAATTAAATGCACCATAAATCAATTTATTTTCTCTATTTATTTTATCAACTATCTCCCATTGTTTGTTGTAAGCCACAAAACTTCTAAAAACAGGAAGTCATCCTGGGCAACGGAAGTGGAATCAAGTGGGATATTTTTTTCTCTTGCATAGAAGTTTTTCCTTTAATTGAACGCTTCACAACTGCAAAAGAAAATTCAATTAACGGAAACAAGTATTAAAAGGAAATTGAAGATTTGCTTCAACAAAGGTATGATTATGCTTAATTCCAGCGGAACCAAAATGAAAAAAAATAAGAAAATCGACAAAAAGTCATGTTATGTAATGCTCTGTTAATAGCTGTACTCCAAAGCATAATTCAGAAGATGTTCATTTTTTACTTTTTTTATTTATATATTGGCAACGATGTATCTTCATTAAGGGAGGAATAGTATGTAAATGATCTTTTCCACTTGTTTTGTTTTCATTAAAAAAATTATATACTTATTTTCATCTTTTAATTTTTCAATTGTTCTCTTACTAATCTTTAATTGGTTAACAAATTAGTGGTGGCCTAATAAAAATTAGTTGATAGTTAGTTCCTTGCTGTAAAATTGATTTTTTCCAGAAGCTAGCTGATATCTTTGTAACCAATACTACGGAAATTTTACAACAAATATGAATTCAGAAGTGTATACTTTTATAATCAGCTTCAATAGCATGACTTTATTATCTTCATTCAATAGCAGTAGAGGAATTTAATATAGAATTAAAATAAACTGAAAAATAAATGCATGGATGCAGGATATCTCCTACAAGAATGTGATTGGCTGCTGAGATATCACGCCACAACACGAAAGGTCACATGATTGGCCTTTTAACATTAATGTCACTTCACCCACTCGATCAAAATCTGTAGTGATTGTATTAAATGACATTTCCTAAGTTTTTATCTCTTAATAAGTATAACTAAAATTATCAAAACACTTCATATTGAAAAATCATTGGTCCAATAATTATAGTTGGAACATAATATTCAACATTTCGGCTGAAAGTGAATGGAATAGAGTATTTTTTCTAACAAATTCGGTTTGATAATTATTTTACCACCGAAAATGAATAATTCATTTCTGAATTAAATAGATAAAAAAATAATGCAAGAGAGAAAAACAATCATAAGTATTTTATATAAAACATTTCAACAAATGTCTGTAAAAAACAATATGTAAAAATAAACTTTTATCAGTTTATTATAACAATATGTAATAATAAACTTTTAAAAATTAGCTTTTATTATAGGAAAGACATTTTTAAAATAAACTTCATTGATAATAGCAATGAATGATATTAAAATTAAACACATTAATTATAATAGTACAACTAGTATACACATAATTGTAATTTTGAGTCTTATTAGACTCAAAATTATAATAATTTAAAATAAATTTATTAAGTACAGTAAATGGAAACAAGATATAAATTTTCAAATGTAAAATATTTCTACAATTAAATTTAACACTATTCTATCAATTTTAAACAAAAAAGTTATTACTAAAAACTATTTAAATTTTACAATAAATAAAACCATTTACTAAAGGCAAATTAATCAGGTCATTTCAAAAAAATGATCTTAAATATATTTGAAGCATAAATCCAGTTTAACTGTCTCATGATATACATTATTTTCTTTGAGGGTAAGACTTTTCAATAAAATGATGCAGTAAATAGCTTTTGGTTTTTAGATAATATATATGTTGCCGTTAGGACCGAAAACCAATTAAGTAAAAGTTACGTAATTAATCTGCAGATTAACTAATTTGCTTCTCTGAAGTGAAAAATCAAAAGTCTTCCACAGACTTCAATAAAGTAAGGTGAAGATTAACGGCTTTAGTATCGTTAAAGTTTTAAATGTTGATTGTTGAAAAATATTGATTCAATTAACTAATTAGTTGATTATTTGAAGTCCTTAGTTTGAATTTTAGATATAAAAAAATAATATTATGTCACTTTCCTTAACAATACTTAAGTTTGGCCTTAGTATTATAGTTTTTAAATGATTGATTATTGATTCCATTAACTATATTGATTGTTTGTTTACAGGAGTTTGATTCCTTAAATATTGAAAAATAAATAACTTCTTAATTTAAAGAAACCGATTTTTCCTCTTTTAGGAGTGTCTAAATTATCAGGTTATCTCAGCAGTTTGCAGATGACTTGGGTAATTTGAGAAACGAAATCTTCTTTGAACTTTATCAGATTACCATCCTTAATTTGTACAATACGTTCGCATAATCTGTTGAATTAGTGATTATCGAGTTTTAACGTTAACATGCGTGTACGATAAAAATCAACAATTAGATGCTAATCTGACCAAATGTAGATTGATGTGACTACGTTTGGTAACTACATTTGTAGCAAAACGCTTTCTGACAAATGCATCGAACAACACTTTAAAACTAATTAAATTAGATCTTCTCTCCCCACAAAACTGGATACTATTTCAGAATCCCGTTTTATATATTTACAGCAAAATAGGTTTAAACTTTATAGGTTTCTCATTCAAGAAAATAATTTTTTGAATAAAATATTTATGAATAAATTTTTTCAGACTTTTAATTACATGATGATATTTATATTTATAACCTTTTAAAAGATGTATTATGATCAGAATATTTCTATCATTTTAAAATAAGAAATTAATTGTTATTTATTATAATGAAATTAAATTGCTATAACAGGTTTCGTATTTTACATTATTCACGTAAACAAAATAATATAAAGTATGAAACATATTAAATTAATACATCTAACAAACTCTTATATAGTCTCCCTAATAAGATATCTTTAAAAAATATTCAAACTGTAAATGATAATTCTGTACTATTGCGACCAAAACCTCATTACAAATGCAAAAATGAATTTTATCTAGTCAAGGTTTTTATACTCTTTAAACTTGTACTTAAAAAATCATCTTCAATAGCATTAAATTTTGATAATTAACTATAAAACTAATTACATTTCAAGCCTTTGCATCTTTTATATTTCCCTTGAAAATTTAATAAGCAATTATTCTCGATTAAAAATGGATTTCTATTTTATTTGAATATGAAAAAATAAATTTTCTTGATTTCTAAATAAAAAGAATTTTTAAAAGAATAAAAAAAGGAATTACTTTAATTTAAAAATAAATATGAGAATAAAAAAATTAAAAATTTGATATTTGGAATTAAAATACTAATTATTAAGTAACATAATTTGATTATTATAAATAATTATTATTCCTATTTACTGTTTAAATATTTACTATAAATGCATTTAAATTTTAGTAATATGTAACAATTTACCATAAAAATTAAAACACATAAAAGAATTTTACATATTTACAAAAAGCAAATTTATAATGCGCTAGACATATATTTCTTATAGTACTATATTTATAGTACCTTTAAAAATTTTGAATCTTCTAGAATGATATAAATGATAATTAGAATTAAATTTATAGTACCTTTAAAAATTTTGAATCTTCAAGAATGATATAAATGATAATTAGAATTAAATTTATAGTACCTTTAAAAATTTTGAATCTTCTAGAATGATATAAATGATAATTAGAATTAATTTTTTTTAGTTATATACACACACAATATTCTTTGGAGATTTTTTATGAATTTATTATAGTAATTATAATATAAGATGTGCTAAAATGTTTCAGTTAAATTATGAAATTTATTAAACAAAAGATATCATATAATGTATTTTACATAATTTCTTTTAAATAAATATTCAAGTTTCCCCCTTTTAAATGAGATTCTGATTTGAAGCATGTTAATGTCGAAATTTCCATTAAAATGCTTTTACTAATAAGTTCTAATAATAATACCTGAACATTTCTTTCGCCTTTTCTCCACTTACATCCTCAAAACTAACATTTTTTTCAACTAATTTTATATAAATATCAACAGTTATCTAATACTAAACATTAAGTTAAGCATCAACTTCTAACTCTATATTGCATCAAATCTTGAATTAGCTAATTAATATTTTAGACCGTTAAGCAAAAGTATAAATTTCAAATCGCATTTTATTCAAAATTGTTAACATAAAAAGATAATTTAAGCCGAGCCATAATTATATAAGGTATTGGTTTATAAATTTGAATTCTTATATCTTACTCTTAGGCAAGCAATATTTTCTTAGGCATATATTGTGAAAGCTCTTAATCGTATAGGAAGGCAACTTATAATTTCAACATTGTGACTTTCAGAATCATAGCAGGAAAATATTAAATACCTAATATGATCATGAAATACCGGAAGCTGTATATGTGATACATAAGAAAATGTCATATATAAGAATATTTTCTTAGGCGTATATTGTAAAAGCTCCAAATTGTATAGGATGACAGTTTATAATTTCAAAATTGTGACTTTCAGAATCATAGCAGGAAAATATTATCACTATGAAATCCCGGAAAGTGCATATGCTTATCTAAAATGTCTTGGCTCTTCAGTAAAGAGCTATAACTTATTTTCTTTTTATTTATTTGAGTTACTTATTTGGCATGATCTTCTTTTAAAGCTCTTATTTTTCATTAATTTTTTGTTTACCACTAACAATATTTAAATTAATATCACTATTTTAAAATTATACAAGTTGGTCAAGAAGAAATCAAATTCCACAGATATATTTTATATACAGCCCGTCCACTTTCTTAGCTATATGTACATTTGAAAAAATTCCCTTGATGGAGTTTACTGTGGCAAATAGTATTTACATAATTTCATACGAAAACAATCGATAAAACAATCGATAAAGTTTTTGTCAATAACGATATATTCCTCGTTATAATAAATCAATTTGAAAATATTTTATTCTAATTAGGTGCTTTAAAATGTTACTTACTTAAACTTTATTTAGGATTTATCTTATCTCCAAGTAATAAATCAATGATTTATATATAAAATTAAAAATTAAAATACTTATAAGGTAAATAATTCAACATGTAAACTGAAATGATGGAAGATTTTATTGCAGTTTTCCTATAATTAATGTTCTCATTTGAAGTCTTTATCTTCATTAGACTTTCTAAAAGTTCCAAAAAAAAAAATAATAAATAAATAAATAAAAATTTCTACAGTTACAATTTTATAATGTCTACTTTTAGATTATTTAAGAAATAACGCACAATTTAATCTCAAATTTAACCATAGATCCAAAACACTGTAATTACTCTACTACCAATAGTACATTTTTCTTACGTTTTTTCAAGTTGCATCATATACTTAGGAAAAAATAAATATATAGCAAAGATAACACACATCAATTTTACATAAAATATTAATTTAACTATTAGGAATTCTAACTGTCATATACATTAAGACAAATATCTTATGTATATGGGATTTTTCTTTATACTTTAAATGTTAAAAATTTAAAAATTAAAATTGTAAATTAGTTAAAAATTAATACGTTTGCAAAACAAAATGTACATACAAATGTTATTTGTTTCTAACATAAAAAGAATATAGTCTATCAATATTTTCTAAATATGAGAAAAATAAAACATCATTGTCCTTAAAGTTTAGTTAATTTTTGGTTTCTAGAAAAAAAATAAAATTGTTTTGAAATTAATTGAGCCAATTCTAATTATCAAACAAATATATTCCTACACTGAAAAAATTAATATTTATGTAATCCTCAAATAACGTCTTAAGATTTCATGATGTTTTTTTTCAATAGCAAAACTCATTTTTATGGCATTAATGTAATTTTTTAAATTAAAATGCATATGATAAACAAATATTTCTCAAATGTTCTTCACAAGAATAAAAACTGGATGACATTTGGCTCTAATTTAATGCATAATTATTTGAATAGCCAAACCATTCTTCTCTTAAATTATGAGAGGAGGCATTGTTTTGTTGGAATTACCATTTTGTGACTGATGTTTCATCAAATGATAAAAAAAAAATATCAAATCTGTGAATATAGTATAGTTGTCAATGTTTGACAACCCAGAGGAACTGTTAGGTTATGGAATGCTTAATCATGTCTGACAACCGGTGTCTCCACCTTTGCTAATTATTATTAACTACACTTCTTTCCACAGATTAAGCAGCTATAACTTTTAAGCAGCTATTGCTCTAGGGCACATGTCTATGAGAAGAACCTTTTCCTGAAGAACCTAGTGTAGTTTCAAATTCAGTTTTTTTTCCACAAGATTAGTGTTTTTTTTCCCTTGACTTCATTCTGAAAGGCAGGAAAAACTTATTCTTATAACTTCTGGTACAGATATTTTTTATGAAACCACTATCCTTTAAGTTCTTGTATTGCACTTTTTAACTGTCCTCATTGCTTTTCAAATACATATTTCACTTCACAGTCATTTCTCACTGTCCGTTTCTCGATAAAGAAGACGTTGTGGTTGTGTGAACTATTAATATTGATTTAAAACCCAAAAATATTCTACTTTTAAAAGCTTCAATTTTCACAATTTCATATATCCATGTACAAAAACTAGTTTTGCTTTTAAGTTCAAACAATACGATATTTCTATATTTTTAAAATTCATGTTTATCACTCAAAAATATATCCATCATTGTATATGTTTTAAAAGTATATGCAGTAATAGTTAACCTATAAAAAATAATTTAAAAAAATTATTTTTTATAGTATAACTATCAGCAAAAGTTAAAGTTAATACTTAAACTATAGCTATTAACTTTAAAAGCTGAAGTAAGCAGCTTTTAAAGTAAGTTGCTATAAAAACAGAAGTTAAATTATAAAATACATAATTGATTCTTATGATTTACATAAAGCTCTTAAAAACTTTCAACCATATTTTTCATGAAGGTAATATGTCCGAAGTGTTCTACACCACTTATTATGCTTTTGTGGTGCTGAATGCGTTATCTTAAGTGTCATTAGTGATAAAAGTTACCATTTAACTGGTAATGTGTCATGTACTGGACGCAAATTTGACTTTCTTTAAAAGCCTCTCTAGTAATCATAAATTGCAAAACTTTAATGATCTATGTTTTATTTTACACAAATATATATATATATATATATATATATATATATATATATATATATATAATTATTGTGTAGGTAATTGTCTTTTGAATCAAAAGTACTTTTTTCAGTAATGAAGATGCCGTTCAGTATCAAGCGCTTCACGATCCACCGGAGTTCCAGTCTTCCCACTCATGGTGGTTCAAAGAAAGAGAAAGGGGGCCCTCCCGGTGGAGAGGGAGGGTCCAACAACAAGAAGGGACCCTCCTCCGACAACAAGAAACCCTCCTCCAGACCCCGGGGGTTGCCTACGTCTCAGTCGGTGGACACCGCCGATCTGAGACGCTACAACAACCATCAGCAGGAGGCTCAACAGCAAGAAGAGAGGGTCCCACCATTGCCTCCGCATGACAGGTCAGTTCCTTCACAGTTAATCCATTACCTTAAATAATATAGTTAAGGGAAAATAAGATCTAATTGAATATGCCTCGAGATGACAACATATGTAAAATAATGAGGGTTTTATTCCTTAAAGTAGCTGCTCCACTTTTCAAAGTTTATTATTTTAACACAGTCTCTATAAATTACTCGCATCCTCAAAATTCTATTTAGTTTAAAGATTTATTTTCATTTTTATTTTTTATAAATGTATTCACATTTGAGAGGCTGCAGTGGCTCCGTTGGAAAAAGATTCGCTCTTACTACTTGAAAGTTGGAGTTCTGCTCGAGTTCAAAATGATGGCAAGGGCTTATTAAATAGTTCGTGGTCACGTTGCCCTCCATGTAAAATAATATTTCTAGGTTAGCAATTCAAACCCTAATCTATTATAAAACCCTTTTTTATTTTAAATTATGACATTTCAATCATCTTTGGGGTGATGATGGTAAACCCACTTGTTGCCCCAAACAAAAAATGTAATAATTGTTGCTGTTGACTGATGTGCGACTTTAATAAAATAACCATAAAGACTTATATAATAATTAAACATAATAAAATTAAATACATTTTGTTTCTATAATTAAATAAGCAAGATATTAAAATATCACTTTATGGCTAAAATTTTTATTAAAATTCTAAAATGGTGGCTAAAATTTCGAGGTAATATAAACCATCTGAAAATAAGGCAATACTGTTGACGAAAAAATAAATCTCATCTTTTTTAGTGAATTTCTAGTAACTTGATGCATAAGAAATAAAATTTATTTATTAAATAAATAATAATCTAATATCATTAGTCCACACACACACAGTAAAATATATTATTAACAATATCCACAACAATTACCAGTCTGAATAATATATTACTGCCAAACTATACGTTATTATATTTTATGGTTTTTCTCATTATGTCACGAACATTATTGATGAACATTCCAAATGAAATATTTATTAATTTGAGAAGTTTTTTCATTACATAACATCATTATATATTTTTTTAGTCATTAATTATTGGTATATTAAATTAATATCCTACATTTTCTCAAACTTTCTACGTTCTTCCGAAAATTAAATTACTGAGGATTTAATATATATATATATATATATATATATATATATATATATATATATATATTCAACAATTAATTACGTACTAATAATATCATTTAAATTTATAATTATATTGTGATCTGTAAAATATTTATTCAAATTATTTGAAGAAGATTATTTAATATTGTATTTATTTTGATTTTTGATGAAAGATTAATTATTACTTTGATTAATTCTATTATTAATATAGAATAGTGATTACAAATATTAAAGAAAATATAATAACATATAACTTACAATGTATGTTACAAACCTGATTTTTGGTCATGTTTATAATTTTACATTTAAATTGAACACATTGCATCAGTACTATAAATGGAGCTTTCAAAATTAAGTCGAATGTAAACTTTATATGAAAGGAAAATTTCGCAATTCTAACAGTTTGTAAGAAATTCCTGAATTTTAAACAATAACAGCCACCATAAATTTTGAAAAAAAAAAACTTTTTATTAAATATGTGGATTAAAATATTAAAAATATCCACAAAATTGACAACTTATCATTTTAAGAACAGTAAATTGAACAGCTAATATTTAAATAATGAGCAAACACTTAAAAAAATTTAAATTATGATAAAATAATGAGCAAATACGATCATATTTGCTCATTATTTTATCCATTTCATTGTTTTCTCATTAGAATTATACTTATCAAAACTGTATTATTATCCACTTTTCCAAAATAGATTCAACGGAAATTTGAAAAATACATTCTTTTAACAGACTAAAACGTCATAATATTCTTTGGTAAAAATTGTTTAATAAAAGATAACAATATTCATACATTATTGAATCAATATTGAAAATTTTACTTCCGATATTTTTCAAAAAATACTTTTGAATTAATTAATTCATATAAGTCTTCACATATTTACCACACATTTAAATCATTAAAGATGATTTTTCTATTAAATCTTTGTAATTGATGCTGCATATTTAAAGCATTTCATCTCGATTAATTTCTATTATTTAAATATTTCAGTAAGCTTAGGTCTTTGTTATCAATCTTTAAAATAATTTGTTAGAAAAAATTCAATTCTTAATGCTAATCGTGGTACGATTCAGTGCAGGAAACGTAAGAATTATCTGAAATGCTGTGTGAGGGACTTATAAAACAGAGAGTAAAATTTTTGCCCTAAATTCTTGGTCTTTTCGAGCAATTTGGCAATAGTTATAAGCAATATTAAAACAGATCAAGATGCTTCAAGAGAGATTTAATAAATATGATTCAAACTCTAAGTAGTTTTCAAAACGTAAATATCACTTTTAGGCATAATTTTTACTTTTATTTTTCTCACAAAGATTAGTCATTTGGAATTGAATGTATGAGACAAAAGATCAAGGAAAAAAATCAAGGTAATCAAAGAAAAACATTTTTTTTTTCTGTTTACAGAAACACAATTACAAATGAAAGATGTTATGCAAATTATAATTTACAAAATATTACAAAGTCAAAAATTTTAAATCCAATTCAGTCTTAGAACTTGCATGTTTTAAAATTATAATTTAATAATACAGTAGTAAAAACATCCAACTTTGAATAATTTCATTGTTTTGAATTCAATTAAATTGAATACTATTTATTAAGTTTTTTAATTTCCAATTAGACGTGTTAAAAAAGTAAAATAGAGAGAATGGGAGAGGGGCTGGAACATAATTTAAAGAAAATGTAAGTAAAAACTCTAAAATTACGTGTAATAAAGAATAATGTAATTTTGCAAGCTACAATTAAATAGATTGAAAAGAATTTTCCCATGAAAAAATAGGTTTTTTGTCCTGGGAACTATTATTTTATCAAAAATAAATGCTATGTTAATTCCAGGGTATATTAACCATATAAACTGTGATAAATTGTACAGTGGAAAATGATCGACATAATCTTTTCTTGTTTCCTTCCACTCATCTTTGATTTTCAAAAAATCGATTTTTCGTTCTGTTTAAGTACCTTAAAATTCTTTTCTAATTATAGAAAAAATTTATTGGTGCTACCATCTCTTGGCAAAATTGTAAACTAATCTTCAATTAGTAAAAATTGCAAAAGTAATTAAAGTTTTTAATTTAAAAGATACATGAAAAACTTACTGCTTACGTGAATAATAATTTTCCAGTTATAAAATATTTATAAATTTCTATGTAAATATATTATAAATTCGTAAAGTTCCCATCTAACTGAAATTCTGGTATATTTTCATTGTCCCTTCCAAATAATATACTTAAAAAAATATAAAAAAATGTAATTTATAAATCTATTGCAGTTTAAAATTTATAAATTTTTTTCATTTTAATGTACATGATAGTAATTTTTTATGGATATACCTTAATAGCCAATATTTCTTTAATAAAAATAAAAATTTATTTAATTAAGTTTTTATCAAACAAATTATTAATTTTTATAAAAGGAAATTTTTATTAAAATTTTCATTTTATAAAAATTTCTAGTAATCAATTGATAAAAAGTAAGAAATAAATCAATTTTTTAATTAAGAAAAATTAATTATTTTCCAATTCAAATAACGCTTTATTTGGTAAAAATGTTATTTTTCAAAACGTTTTGGTACAACTAATAATAAAATATCAAAACATATTCCTAACTGTTAACTTTAATTTATTTGACACTTGAATATTAAACTTTATTAAAATAAAAGGTCAACTGGGAAAAATTGATGAGGTTAATTACGGAGTGATAAAAAAATTATAAATAAACGCTACAAAGGAGATAAAATATTATGAATCATTCATGTAACTTCCTTGAATTAATAAATAATTTTATTATTCAAATGAATAATTTTATCATCAATTGATTAAAATACATTATGAAATATATTTGCATCTATGTTAATATATGGATACGAATATCAAAATGGGTAATATTATTAGATCAAATGAAAAATATATACTTTTTCAAAACTATTGATAATATAAAATGTTTTAAATAATTTCAGTAATCCCAGTAATTTTAAAATTATTGAAACTGAGATTAGCTATGAAAGTTCTGATGCCGATTAGACTTAAATTTAATCTCACTAATTATTTAAAGAATATAGAATAATATTAAAGAATATAGAATTAATATATTACATACTAAAAGAATATAGAAGTATTTAAAATTATCGAAATACAGTTCAACGCACAAATTTGATGGGTACTGGATTATTGGAATTCGATGACATTTAAAAAATCATATATAATATAAGAAAAATGGCGCGTATAAACATAATTGTGAAAGTTTTAAATAAATTCTAGTTTTTTTTTTAGCATATTATCTACATTATATATTCAAATCATTGTGATACAGCTATAAGTAATTGAAGTACTACATTGCAATTGGGAATAAAGATAAAATTATTTTTCTCTTAACGGAATCTAAGCGTTTTTATTGACCAAGCGAACCTAAGTACTTAGATTAATTATAAATATGGTAAGTTTAGTGCTGCCATCTATTTTCTAGTTGAAAAGTTATAAATTAATTTCGAAAAAATTTTATTGCTTTTAAGGAATATGATAAATAATTTGTTTAAAAAGTTTGATTAAACATTTTCTTAATAAATAAACTTTTTTGTTATCATTATATTATTAGAATGTGAGAGAAATTTACATTATCAAATCACCATGGTTAAGTAATAAAATCTTAACATAGAAAAATATTTCAGATATTTATTTCAGTTGAGCAAACTAATTTTAACTAATTTTAAAAGTAAGTAAATAAAATATATAATTAAATATAGATAAAAACACAATTTTAAAATTTTTTTGTTGAAGAAATTTTATTTTATTAAAATGAAACTTATTCTTATAATCAATTATACTTAATAAATTTTTTTAATAGACATTTTTGCTTAAACTTTTATCATATGTTAGTAAAACAGATCATTTAAAAAATCGAAATATTAAATATGTTTCTTAATTAAGTGATATTATTTATAAAAACGAAAGTATTAAATTTTTATTTTAAATTGTTGTTTACATATAACAACTAAATTTGTGCTATATCCCTTCTACATACATATATAGCAGTACAAGGTAGACTTGGATTATATTTTAAGATACCAAGATTTGGAATAGTTGCCCATCGCCAAGTGCCTCGCAATTTTGAATCACACTCATGTTACGAGGTCCCACCTAAGCCTCTCCATACCCGTACCACACCAAGAACTTTATGTCATACATTAACGTCGATATGTCTCCAACCCCCGAATTTAATGAAGGAGAAAGTGTTCACCCTTCCAATCAGTGCCCGAGGCAAGAAATGCTTCGAACATAATGATACATATGCCTTTACTTAGTAATAACGTATTTTTTTATGAACGTGCACCTATGGAAATCAAATTAAACAAGCAACAACTCTACATTAAATTTAATATATATTATATACATATAATAACACTAATATTTGTTTTAGTGAAATTGCTTGCGTTAAATACATTGCGTGCAACATAGAAACTTTTTATTAGGAATTTGAGAAATTTTAATGAAGAAAAAACATTAAGTCTTGTTACATAAATCTCAAATATTTTTTAAGATTTAAGTATCTATATCTTGTTTTAATTTTTTTTTTTTTACAGTGATTAATTAAATTTCTACGACTTTACATTTTAAACACAGTGAACTAAATTTGGTCAAACGGGATTATTTAGATCTTAAAATATTTCAGCACTGAAATTATATTCAACTCAATTCGCCTTCCCTTTCAGCCTCTCATATTTTGCAACGTTCAGTAAATTCCTAAGTTTAAAAAATGTTTTACTTTGCTTTGGGATTTAAGAATTTTCTTTAAGTATTAAGATTCAAGAACTGAAAGATCATTTTGAGAGAGAAAAATTCTTGAATTAAGTCATATTTAGAAAAAAATCATGAATTCTTTTCTTTAATATTTATTAAAAAATACCTTAGTTTCTTATTTATGAAATCCATATTTTAAAATGATAGTTAAAAGTCATATAAATAATCTTTTGAAGTATTTTTTATTTTTATTTGAATCAAAATTTTTCTTTGATAATTTGCAGCAAGCAATTTTTTCAATAATCAATGATTTTTTTTTATTAATATTTTTTTTAATTTATTCATTTATTCTTTAAAGAAATTCTTAAAAAACTGTATAGCAGTGTATTTCTAAAAAATGATTGAGTATTTGTTTCTGAATTAGTTTAAAATTATCCTGTTTTTAAGAATACATATATTTTATCAATCTGTCAATACAATCCATTGAATTCCCAAAGGTCCAAACAAGTTGGAATTTCAATGTCTTTATAATGATATTCTTTTCCGAAAAATATTAGTGGCATAAAAATTTACTAATTTTATAATTTCAATATTTTGAATTTATAATTAATATGAATTATTACATTTTTTTGTAGTAATCCAGTTTTATTGTAAAAAAAATTGTTTAACAATAATGTTGATATTAATTTATTTATACAAATTTTACTAAATCATTTAATATTCCAGCAAGTGAAAGTTGTTCATTTCTCATTTGGTTATGCTTCACTTTAATGTGACTTTTATAGTAAAACTAAAATAATATAACTCGAAGTACTTTGATCTACACCAATAAAATATTATCCTTATTAGCATTAATAATTGTAAATATAAGTTATTTAATTACTTATGACAAATATATTTACATCTATTATAAAGTGTCATAAATTCTAGCGTTCATTTTTTTATTTACCTAAGTTATCTTTTTTTCAAACTTTTTATTTAAAGTACCAAATTGCATGATTGGAACTTGAAGCTTTGTCTCAGCCAAATAAAAATTTTACTTAAAATTTGAAATTTTAATGTCAGTAAACCGCATACATTGCGACTAACTTTTTTCCAAATTAGATTTCAGAAAAACGTAAACAAAATGCAAGCTGATAAAATAAATTCAGTACTTAAAAATATTTTTTTATAATAAATATCATATTATTAATATACCCTACTTAAATAAAAATTGTTTACTTAATTTGAAATACTTATTCACTTTTTTCGGTATGAGGAATAATATTTAAATTTGACATTATAAAAATATTCTTATGAAATATTATTCATTCAAAATTCACCTTTAAAATTTACAAGAAAACAATTATTTTTAATCAAAACATGTAATTTAATTTATTTATTGAATAATTAAAGAAGTAAAACGAACTAAATTTAATTATAGTTTGTAATTTGCATTCATTCTTATACCTAGATGGAGCCACAGTATTTTAATAGAAACGGTTGAATCATTTTAAATTTCAATGTTAATAAATCTACGAAAAATAAAATCAAACTTTTGATTTTATTTTACAAGTTTTTTTATTACTCTAGAATTTTCAACTAAGAAAATAAAGTTTTAATGTGAAAAATAAAATTTAATGATGCTAAATAAAGTAAGTAGATCTAATATCAACAATAATTCCAAATATTTTACACACTATGAAGTTATTCCAACAAAAATTTCTTAGAAAGTTCGTAAATTATTATACATTGAACAATTTTTGAAAACATTTATAAATTTTTGTTTTAAAATTGAAAATAACACAGATTTTAAAAATTGAAGAATTAATATTTTTCTTAGTAAATTTTTTAATGTTAAAACAATATTCGGTGTTTGTATTTCGTTTACATTAATCATTTTCATATCAATTATAATTAAAATATACTAATTACTAATTTATTAATTAATAATTTTACGATAAGAATGATATGTTTATAAACAGTATTGGATATTTAAGCCAAAAAATTTAAGCAGTTACCAGTATGAAATTATCACTATACTTTAGCTTTTTAAATATATTACAAAAATTAGCAATAATCCCAGTACGTAATACTTTAAAATTCATAAACACGTATTGATTGAATTTACTTATTTTTAATATAATTGGTGATTTCTCTCAAAGTTAAATTTTTACAGACTTACATATGACACACATCAGCAATTTTTTTTTTTTTTTTAATTTTAACACTTCAAAATAAATTTTAATTGTTAGCGATGAATTAATTTAATGCTTTTTTTTTAATGAAAGTACTGATTAAATACTTTTTGAAAATAGTGTATCACCGACATTAGATAAGAAAATTTTGATTTTTTATGCATCAAGGATTTTTCATACGTTTTACGGAAGCATTACAACATTTATTAATAAATTAAATGAATTAGAATTCAAATTAATTATCATCTAAAACATGTTCTACACATATCATATAAGAGAAAATGATACCGAAATGTCTTGGTACTAACTAACAAAACAAAATGAAGAAAATTGAGGATGTAAAGGTTTTCAAAATATCATTTACTTCCAGAAAAGTTCCAACATTTTATCAACTAGTTGGAAAATAAGCAGATCGAAACTAATATTAAGAATCCAATGTGAGCCATTAAATTTTGCTTTTAAACGTAAAATTGTACTGCTGATATACATACTTATCAGAAGATATTTTTCTTATGTTGAGTGTTTTTAAAAAAAGATGCAGATGTACGTATAATGTGATATATATATATATATATTACTTTAACTTATAACTTTGGATTTTCTCATTTGTTAAACTTTTATTCTTATAACGTAAGATAAGCAAAACAAAACTTGAACATAAATTTCTGCCATGCACACTTTCGGTATCTATAAGTTTTGTAAAAGATTGGATATTTTGTTTTTTCCTATTCTATGTTTTTTTATTATTAATGTCAAATATTTTGAATGCTAAATAAATGAAATAGACAAAAATTTCCAGCTATTTTATTGGAAATAATACTTTCAAATATGTTTAAGTAATAATATAAAAAAGGCAGATTTATTGAATTTATCATTTTTAATAAATTCCCCAATGTTTTCTTTTTATAATATTTTTCAATATTAAAGTTTTTTTCATTTTAAAGAAATAAAATATCAATCTATGTACTGTGCATAAGAGAGACACTATTACTTTGTACATGAAATTTTGGATGTATGGGCTAGATAAGGATTGAACTCTCGATTTCTAGAAAATTAAATAATTATTTATTTATTATCAAAATAAATAATTAAAGAACATTTAATCAATTAATTTAAGCTTATGAAACTTAGGTCATTTTAAGAAGAAACCATTTTATGTCATTTTAAGAGGAAAGACGAATAAATTAAGGGTTATAGGGCATTATGCATAGGGCATTATATTAGGTTATAGGGTTACATTGAAATTCAAATGGCAAGTAACATACATAGACAAGCAAGACTCAAGATTATTCCTTACCACAAAGGTTGTAAACGGACATTCAAACGGACCAAATATGTCTTATTTTGTAAATGCATTTTCATAAGAAATGCTTCACAATTTTGTTTGGCTATGTATTCTGGTAACTACACATAATTTATCTTAAATTCGAATTTCTTTTATATAATTTTATTTTTATATACTCTCAGCAAGGAATTTAAATTTAATTTCCAAGCAAATAAAAAATTCGTAAAAAATTGACTTACATTAATGTTATTAATACATATTTGAATCTCTGATCATTTTAGGCATTTCTTCTGACTGAAATGGTTTATTTTGAAGAATAGGGTCTTGTTGATGTGTTTTCATTAATAACATAAATCTTTTATGTTATTTTTTATGTTACTTTTTATTTAAAATTCATCCCCATACAATCTCATCTATTTATGGGCACAACCGAGTTTAAAAGCATTAAATAATTGTTAATATAATAGTTTAAAGTGATATTGGAAAGTTAAAGAAATAATAACCTTTTAATTTAAAGAATTTGTTTGACATTGCAGTTAAAGAAGTATTAAACAAATTATTGAGAAACATAACATAAGGCAAACTGAATTAATGAGTTTCTTATTCTATTTTGTATCCTTCTTTATATTAAAGTTTTAATCGATAAGCATTTTACACTACTAATATTTTATATTATTTATTAATTGCAATATTCTTTTGATTTAGATAAATGTTGAATTTTATTCATTTTAATTAAATCACTTAACTATTTATTTATCAGTAAAAATCCCCACAATAATCACAATTCGGAAAATAATAAACTTTAAAATATATTATCTTAAATACCAACAAAACATTTTAACTTGGAATGGATGGGAAAATATATATAATTTCATGATATATTTCGAAGTTTCGAATTCTATAACATAAAGCATAACAGTTTTTATAGTGGAAATAAAACAAATCAGCATGAGACATTTTTTTTTTCATTTTAGAACTTTCTATTTCAAAGTATCCCTACAGTTCTTTTTTTTTTCTTTTTTTTTCGAATCGATTCCGGATATCATTGGAAGGGGAAAATATTTTCATTTTCCCTCTTATCTCCTTCTCAGTATTGTGTGCAAAATTTGTTTTCATTGGAATAAAAATATCACGCCAAGTTGCCAAGAGAAATATGCTGTCTAAGTCCTCGGCTCTTGTTTTCCTCTTTATTCTTAAAAAAAAAGTTCTCGAGTACATCTTTTTTCTCTTTTCCTGGATTTTCCGTTTGCAATTTTTTCAGTCTAGTAAGCAATTTCGCAGCTTTAGTTCGAAGTAAAATGAATTTTTGGAATTTATATTGCATTTTTTTTTCTTTTTTCTATTAAGAGGAATAAACTGCACTTTGGATTACTTTCTCAATTAAAAGTAAAAATCGTGCTAAATTACAATAGCACTAATAGAAAATACTTGTTTTTAATCAAACTTAGTTGATTTTAGTGAAAACTCTTTTTTCAAAGAAGTTAATACTTGAGTTAATTTGGAATAAACCACTGTATTTTTTTTAATGGAAAATTTCCAGTTATATTTTTAATATTAATAACCTATAATTTTTCTAAAAGATTTTAAAATTGCTTTTTATATGTGAGCTATGATATACATATATATTATATTCAATTGATTTTGTAATGTATTTCACATTACTTCGATTAATTGATTTCATTCTCAATTGATTCAATATTTTCGTTTTAGAAAGAAATTAAATGAGTAAAATAACTAATAAGTAATAAGTAACTAGTAATAAGTAACTGGTAATAAGTAATAATTAATAAGTAACTTATGTTTATAAATACAATAGTCTTAAGATGGAAAATACCGATAATACCATGTTTTAATAAAATGATTTGCATAATTCACCAAATATCTTGATTTATTACCTTTTTCTTATAATGCAATGGACAAATAGGAATTCCGTAAATGCATATAATAATTCTGCATATTATATACAACTATTTATCAAATTAAAGAAAATTCTTCATTGAATGCAAAGTTCGAGTTTGCTCTATTTGGTAGTATTCTAATGTATTTTTAATTAGCAGGAACTCAAATGTAATTAATTACTTTAATAAAATTAGGGATGGTACTTAATTTTGTTTTTAGATTTTAATAAGACTCATCAAATAAATATATTTATTAATCAAGAAAAACTGCCATTGAAATTATCATAAATTAATACTTAAAAAATTAATGTAATTTATATTATATATTCAAATCAGAGGCTCATCTATAATAATTTTGATATTAATTATATTTGAAAATTTAATAATTATTTAAAACACATAAATATTAATGAAAACTCTATGAAAGATATTCTTAGAAAATAAAGCCATTCTAGTTTTATAAAACCAAAGTAAGAATTAATTTTATTCTTAAAACGTATTATATAAAAATAATAATGTTTTCTAAAATAGGATTTATAGACTTTTATAATCATTATAGTCTTGTAGTCATTATAGTTTTATAATTATATAAAAGACTACAAGTACATATAATCACTATTGAATGAAACTTTGGTAAAATCTTTCGTACATCTTGGATTCTCATAATGTTGGTCCATTAATAATATAATTAAGCGTAATTTTATATATATATATATTCATAGTTATCATTAGAAGATACTGATTTCAAATACTTTTTTAATTAATTTTTATTAAATAACGTATGTTATATATAAAGAAAATGTAATTTTTCATTTTAAAAAATAACGATTAGGCAAAGTATAATATTTTTATGCATTGTATATTATCAACATATTTGCATATATCATTGAAATAAATATGTTAATTTAGGCACAATTTTTTTAAGTGTTAACTGAAAAAAAATCCATAGAACATTGTATTTTTTCAATTACTCAAATATCGGGAGTAATGATACATTATTATAGTAGGCATTATAAGCAAACCAATTTATAAATAAATGAACCAAATATAGTTATTGTTTTCCATATGCCTGCCTAATGTAAATCTCGATGATATTACAAAATTTTCACAAAAGCAATGAATCAATTTTCTCTCTCATAAAAATTCCTAATCACTTCATTTAAAATAACGAGATTGTATATTTATCAAGAGAGAATGAAATAAGAAATAAATTCTTCTAATCATAAGTAAACAAAATTAGAAATATCCTTCCAATCATAAGTAAGCAAAATAAGAAATATTCTTCTAATAAATAATAATAAGTAAATAAAATAAGAAGTTTTTAAAGAAATAATATAACGAAATAGTTTCTGTAATCTAAATAATAAATTAACTTAAAAATTTCAATCCTTTTGTTGGCAATCCTGATAAGCAATTTATTTAAGTATTGGCTAATTTGGTATTTACAAAATTACTCAAGTTTTTATAAAAAATATAATTTTTGATGGCTATATATATATCCAATTCAAAAGAAATTTCTATTAATTACATCTTTTCTTATTTCTTTTGGCAACAATTTTTGATTAATATTAACTAAATATAAATCTAAGATATATTTTGCGACAAGTTGGATCTATGTGGTTCCAGAAAAGATTAAGCAAATAAAATCTGTTTTCAAACGGAAGCTCTTTCTCCATCATAATTCAAAACACATGAAATAAGAAATTTCAATTTTAAACAAAATTTAATTAAAAAATGTGTATATATATTTTTCTGATCATCATTCATATATAAGATAATCAGCATTTACATATTTATCTGCTTTCTGGACAACATTTCAAGCATTTCATTTTTGATTTTTTTACAAAATATTAATATGGTTCAATTTCAATTATTATTTTTAAAACAACTTGACACATGAGTAAATTAAATAAGTTTAGTATTATTATATCTTGAATTATAATTAGTTATTATTCCAAATTAAATGAACAGATTGTATGATTTTTAATAAATGCCCAATCACATTAATTCTAATACTAGCAAGTATTAAATAAAATACTTATTGGAAAGCACCGTTACTTGTAAAAATTTTATTACTTTTTATGCATGTAATTTTTATGAAAACATTTTTGGAGAAAAAGTAGATTGTAGAATTTTATAAATGTAAATCATGAGAGAGGTGTCTTTTGAATGCAACAAAAATTATGAAACTAAAGATAAATAGAACCAAACCAATATGTTTTATCTTAACTAATTTGAACACTTTCCCCAACAACACTTGTAATGCAATACTCTTGATAAATTGCACTGACAAATATTATGTAAAGAAAAATGAAAATTTTTCTAAGTAAGTTTGTATGGATTTTTCTTTAGGATAAATTACAAATGCATTTTCAAAACATACAAACGCTATAGTTTATTCTTACAGAAGCAAGAGAGTTGTAAATAGCACATAAATCATCTCTGCATTACAAATAGTCTCTAAGTTTTCAAATATTTGCTGATGAATTTATTCCTTTATTTTTTGAAGGACCATATACAATAAAGTTTTAATATATGATAAAGCTTAATCAAACTTAATGAAAATTTTTAATGTCTATGTTTAAAATATCTACTTTTTATTATAAAATTTTAAACTGTAGTTAATCCGATTTAAAAATATAAATGTTATAAAGAATTCACATAATTTTAATTTAATATTATTTTTTATTGATTATTTAAATTGTTATATAAAAAGATGTTAAATTTGCTTTATTATTTGTTATTACTTTATCATGTTATTATTAACTTAATGTTTTTAAAAAAAATTATCTTTTAATAAAAATGAGTATAATTATGAAATAATTATTTTGATGGCGAATAAGATGAGAGTTTATCTACAAATTTTTTTCCTTGCAAAAAGTTTATTTCTTTCAAATCCAGTTTTAAATAGCTTTACTTATTTCCAAATTTAATAAAAAATTATGTTGTAAATCCAGAAATATATGTATCTTTAAGAGGTAAAAAAATAATATTGTTAATTAATCAGATCACTTTATTGTAAAATAAATTTACTATATGCAATTGCTGAATATTGAGAATTAAAGAATGTATTATATTCTCTGTAATATAATTTATATAATGCTCTATGAGCCAGTTGAATATTTGTAAACTTTCTGTACTTACTTAGTAATATAATTTATAAAAATTTTGTTATTAAATAACAGTATTCTTTTAAGATAGTGCTTAAAGTGATACTTTCTAAAACTTGAAAAAAAGTAGGAGATTGAACAATATTTCAAGGTTTTTCTAGTGATTGTTTTTACAATTTGCCAAAACCACAACTTACATTTTACTAATTATCACAGCACGATAAATGTATGACAAAAACTATAGCAAAAATATTTATTTAAAAAACTAATACCTACTTGTTAAAAATAATTTTTAAAAATGCTTTAATTTTAACTGAAGAACAAAGAGATTATAGTATATTTATTATTGCACTTTAGATGGTATTTAAGCTATCAACAACTTCAGCACCAAACACATATTTTTTTCCAATGGTGGGCCGGAAACTGCTACTCATTTATCGTTACCCGGTGGGCACCTGTGAACCAAGTCACGGAGGCAAGTAGCACTACCCACGTCACACCACCACAAACCCGTTTATAAAGTGGGCCACATTCATCCATCATCAGAGGAAAGGACTAGAAACACATAGGGAGAGAAAGTACATCGATGCCTGAGCCGTGATTCGAACCCAGGTCCTCCCCATCTGTAGTCAGTTACGCTAACCACTAGACAGGTTGGGCAGCAACAAACAAATATAAGTATTAGTATTACGATGATGGATTTCCCAATAAATAGGAAGAAATCAAAATTGCCATAGTCATTGACTTCACTGATAAACCTATAAGAAATGAACCTCTTATGATATAGTGCATGTTGTATAATTTCAATTGATAAAAATGTACTATTTCTAGCAATTTTTTATTTTGAAAGGAGTTATTTACTTTTCAATGCTCTTTTATATTTATTATAATGATTTAAAAAATCAAAGCTATGAAATTTTCACTTTAAATTTATCAAAACTAAATTGATTTTTATTAATTTAATATTGAAATTCAAATTTAAGTATAAATAATTTACGTTACGTTTCATTTAAGTTTCAGAGCAAATGTTTGATTTAAAATAAATGAACTTAAAAAACGTGTTCTGATACAGAGAAATTCAAATTTCTTAGTTTCTATCATAAACATTTTATTATTACAATCAAAATTTAGAGCTAAATTAATCATTCAAATGGTATATGAACTTAAAAGGTGAATTACTTTATAGGTTCTTAATATCACTCAGATGATTGATTTAGTAGTAAATTTTGCATTAAAACTGCATCACGTCTCAAATATTTTGCACCTTTTTATGAACAATTTGTAACCTAGATTTTTGTTCTGAAAAATTAATCTCCGAACTTAACTTACTGAATATTTTTTTGCTAATGGTGGACACACTTGAGTAGTTAACCCATTTGCCGCAATAAGGCCTGAAATTGGTACTTTTTTTATCGTTACCCGGTGGGCACCTGTGAACCAAGTCACGGAGGTACGAGTAGCACTACCCACGTCACACTACCACAAACCCGTTTATAAAGTGGGCCACATTGATCCATCATCTGAGGAAAGGACAGGAAACACAAAGAGAGAAAGAGAAAGTACATCCATGCCCGAGCCGGGATTGGAACCCAGGTTCTCCTTATCTGTAGTCAGGTACTCTAACCACAAGACAGGGTGGGCAGCTTACTAAATATTCGGATCTTTATTTTTTTTCTTAGAGTGTTTTATTAATTTTGTGTATGAAACAATCATTCTACTAAAATAGTAAAATATTAGAATCCATCAAATGTGTTTGCTAAGTAGTATCGTGTCACCAAAAATAATAAACTTTTAAAACTTCAAAAACTTATTGTGTTTTAATTTGTGATAGTAAATAATAGTATACATTGGATTGATTCATTGTAATTAACTTAAGTAATAATATATGACGGACAGATTTATTTATTTTTAATTATATTCAAAGTTCAAATTGTGTTTTATTGGTATCAAATTTTTTCTTCATTAATGTTAGTTTTATTAATAATGTGCATATGAATCTATTTAGTTCTTCTTTTTGAATTTGAAATATGATCCTTATGGAACCTTTAAAAGTAATTCTTAAGTCTTTATAAAAATCGCTTTAGTTCAAGATAAATAAGAGAAAAAATATAGACAAAAAGTCTTTTTTTCAGAAGCGAAGCACTTAAAACTATTTCAAACACTTATTACAGGGTTGAAAGTAAGTGGAAGAAAAGTAAATACAGCCAAAATTGATGAGAAAAACCTTATGTTCGTTTTTCTTAAGTTAAAAAGTTTTGTTTCGTTTAATAGAAATACCAAGTATTAAATAAATGGAAGTATCTGATTTTAAATAGTAAAAGCAATTTCCTTTTTTTTGTTTAATACGTTTTTAAGTCAATACCTAATTCACAATAGTACAAAATCAATAAATAGCTAAATATAAGTGAATTATGTTTAAAATTTCAAATAGTATTTGAATTTCGTTTTGCTGAAATCCCAATATTATTTCCTGTATTTTTAATACTTTAGACTCACATACGTCTTATAATTAGAAATAAACCTTTTACTAGATATATTCAAGTGTTACATGCTATGCTAGTATTAATAGTGAAAATATACTAATATAATTGCCACTATTTAAAAGTAAATTGAAAAACATTCTTAATATTTAGGAATGGAAATATGAGAACTATTCCTAATATACATAATTCACAAAGCAAAATTATCATAAATTAATTAAATCTAATGTTTATTACTTCCTTTACCATGTGTCTCTGTTCCCGTATACAATTTTATTAACAGTACTATATTAGTTTGGGGAATAAGAAATCCATCATTTTTACGTGAAATTTAAGGCTCTATTTACATGTTTTTGAATAGCTTTGTGCAAATGATTTCCAGCTGCTTTGTGGTTGATCTTTAGCTTCCTGACAAACATGCTAATAAACTTCGGACATTTTTTTGTTATTTTATCGATATTTTCGACGATGGGTCTACCATTGCCAGGTGCATCTTTAACATCAAATATATCTAGATGGAATCGATGACACCAAAACGACAAGTAATTGGATGTTACAATATCAAGACTATTTCCTATTTTTAACTGCTTGACTTGTATTTTCGTCTTTATCCAAGAAAAACTTTGAATGTACCGCATTTTCACTTTGATGACTTCCATTTTCAACTCCCTGTACCTTATAACCGAATGGGCCAAATAATAAAATATAATTTAGTCGGAAATTTGATCTTTTCAACGAGCACAAATCTGAAATTGTATGATGGATACTGAACGAGATATCGAACACTACAGTCATCGACCGAAAAAATAATGAATTTCTTTTTCTCCAAGCTAATATTTGTTATCCACATAATTTTATCTATATTGCATATGTTATCGATAATATATAATTCTATGTTAACTAATTTGTCTTGTGATGTGGTATTTATTCTAATATTATCCTTGGACAGAAGTCGGCAGTTTGATTACGACCCCAGGAAATACGCAGGGCCGGAGGAACGGAACCCGAGATGGAGGAGCTCTGGGAAAGACAGGGGTCCTCGTCTCCCCGGTGACCTTACCTCAGATGTCCGAAGAGTCATGGTCAGAAGAAATGGTGTGCGCTTTCAAGGTAAGGACAATTACTGAAATCAGTGTTTCATTTACAGCATGTTGTTTCAACTATCTGTTTATTTTTCTTATCATTAATGCCTACTATACAAGTATCCAAAATTTTAAGAACTCTTTTGTGAAATACACTGCTCAAAACAATTAAAGGATATTGCGGTTTTAGGTGGATTTTGTGGGTGGGAAACTTTTTAGCTGAGTGATACGTGGTCGACAGACGTTGTAGGTTATATGAGAATAAATTACATATGTTTGGCAGAAAAAATGCCTTTTATTGGGATTTTAATGGAGATAAATAGCGTTCATATTTCGGTGACTCCGAGCAGTTAACACTAAATAGCGATCTTCATTGGACATTCTAACCCGTCTACGACCTTGCCCTGGTCTTCGGGCTGCACTTCCAGTCTCCAAAAAATGGTTCCAGATCCTGGAAATCATACTTTGTGATACTCCAATGGCTTGCGCTACTTCGGCTTGAATTTGGTCCCCTTCTAACCTACCAACAACTCTCCAAGTTTCTGAAACACTTAAATGATTTCGCTGAGACATCGTACTCATCAAAACAAAGCAATCACTGAATGCCGATCATCTTTGTCTTCATTGTCTTTTATTCAGTTGAAAATCAAACTTCATTCACTGCCACTGAAGCGACGATTTTGACGTCAAACTCAAAATTAGCATACTCCACAGTTAGAAAATCAGAAAAATTTTCATTTGTGATTCTCTTTTTCTATTTTCAGCAAAAAAATTCACTTATATCCTTATTTAATGTAAAACTTACAATATCCTTTAATTGTTTTGAGCAGTGTAAATGAAATTTAAATAGGAAGATGTCCGTTAAAATATTTCATTTCATTGAGATTCAAATAATACTTTAAAATTTTATATCAGTGAACGCGTTAGAGAATTAAGAGCTAACAGTCAGAAGACAAAAACATTTTTTTTTATTCTATATAATTGAATTATTACTATTTATTTTAAAATATTTGGTCAAATACGTTTGAAAAAAATAAGAAAAATTATCGAAATATTAAATTTTGTACATAGGTTTTGAATTCAGCCAAATTAAATAGATATTCAGTATCAAAAACCTAAGTATTCATCCATTTTAAAGACTTAAAAAATCTAGATAAGGAAATAGTTTAAAAAGTAGGTACGTAATTAAAACTAACAAAAATTCTTAAAAAATGAAGAATATTTTAAAATAAATCTAGTTAACTCACAAAATTTTCTTTCATTTTTTTTTCAATACTGTAACATAATATACATACCTTTCATATATTATATATTATTTATTTATTTATTATTCATATAATTTATATAATCAATATATTAAATTTTATACCTTAAATATATTATTATTTAATAATTATATGCTACAAAAAAAGGAAATCATATTCTATCCATATGAAATTTCTATTTTAGTTCTCTAAATTAGTTAATTATAAAATTATCAATATTTGTTTTCCAAAAAGTTAGTCAACAGTTAAGCTTCATTCAATATAGTTTTTAAATTCTATTATTATATATTTTGAATTTATTTAAGGTAATAATTATTACACTGTCCCTTCTATTATTTTGCAAAATAAAATGTAAAATCCAACTTTCATATATATGATATCAAATTATATGTATTTATGACTCATTTTTTCCTTATCCTATTACTTTACATTTTATTTATTTATTATAAAGGAATATTATCTAATTTTCATTTAGTTTTAAATTCCTATTTGAGCAAAAAAATTAAACAGAACACCTAAAATTCTAGTATTACCGTCCTTATCTTAGTTCCTGATACATAACTCATTTCAAAAGAAAATTCAACATTTGTTTAAAAATACGGACATTTTCTATCTTAATATTAAATTATAATTTATGATTTTTTTATCTCTCTTATCTTACATTCATACTTTTCTACATTTATCAAGTTATCTTACATTCATCAAGTTTTAATTAAAAATTAAATAGCAAAAGAAATTCAAAAAAAATAATTCATGCATATTAATTCATTCTAGAAAATCATACGAACTAATTAAAATAAATTCACCATTTTAGTTATCGTTTTATTTTTGAAAATATGCATTAAATTAACAATTCAATGTAAAATGAAATGTTCGGAATTAAATGTAAAAATAGATAAAGTCTGAAATAAATTTAAAAACGAGTTTTATGTTTGTTGCGATTATTTGGATTCTCATCAAACGCCATCATTGCATATGTAGAATGACAGAAAAGTGTCAGTCATTCTATCAAACAATTCCAACAATTTATCATGCAAATTCGAATTAGAGGACAGTCTGTAGTGTTGATTACAGACTGCCAACAAATGATGTCATTTGTTCGTGATTCTAAGGATGCATGTTACTTACACGTTAAGGGAATACTGCAAGTTCCCTGGTAATTTGATTCCCTTTTTTACGTGGGAAAGCCCCGACCAAATGTACTTCTCCAAACGCAATTTTTCTCTTGGTGTGATTGGATGAATTTCACCCCGAGGTCCATTATACCTGTCCCTTAATGAGTCCCGAGAGCACAATTTTCTCATGATTACGTTCTCTCTTTTGTTGAGGATTGTTGATCTGTCAAGATTGTCTAGTCTAAAGAAAGCAGTTCAGAAAGAAATCAATTTCTCTTTTGCTTTTATTTGTAAGGGCATATATATATATATATATATATATATATATATATATATATATATATATATATATATATATATATATATATACAGAAAAAATGGGAGATTATTATTATATTTTTAGAGCTATTGCTTTATTTAATTGCAAAAGAGTTGCTAAGGAAAAAAGTGTAATTTCTGTTACTTGGTTAGGTGTTTATAGTTATGGTGCACATAATTTATACTTTTTGAAATCGAAGTTACTATTGCTTGGTAAGACTACTTTGTAGAAAGATTTATGTTACACAATTTATTTCCATAAATAATTTTATCCAAGTTAATTTTTTCTAATTCTAAATACTTAAAGTTAAGAAAGATTTACTTATGACATATATAGTTTTTTTTATTTATGCTTCTTAAAATATATCGTTAAATTATTGTTCCGATTATATATCGAAAAAACAAATATAAATATTTAAAATGAAAAAATAGCAAAAGTAAGAGAAGAAATAATAGGAAATCAATTTTCAAAGAAGAATATTCCTACAAAAAAGAAAAATATAAATACAACGTGAGAAATATATACTTTTATAAATTATATCCCAAAACACTCTCTGATAGATAATTTGCGAAGATGAATCCTTTTATAGTTGCTATTGTATTTCGTAAATTTATAAGTTTAAAACAAAATGCTGAAAATTTTCTGTTTGAAACTTTTCCGATAATGCATGTTTCTCATTTAAGTTATACAAGAACTTTAAAAATAGTGAGTTTTAACTTGACTTTTAAGGGCAAAAATAAAATAGTCGTTTAAAGTAACAGATTAATTTAAAATACGCATGTTTTGTTACTATGTTAAACATATTGACTTTGCAGAAAAATGCCTTTGCTTTTAATCTCTTTTTAAACATTTTCTTTCCTCATTTTTGTTATTCCCAAATAAAACATATACCCGAGGATTTTTTTTGAGTCTTACTTCGTGTGAATTAAAATTGCTAATACATAAAAAACTCATAATTATTCTTAAGGAATAATTTCTCTGGGTGCTTTGAAATCAGGTAAATTAAAGTATAATTTTAAATCAATTTATTTTTCTGCTTTTCTTTTATTGGTTATATTAACTCTTTATCAGCATGAAATGCTTGCAATCATGGCTCTTTTCCCTTATTTCTTGAATTATTTCAAAATCTAAGAGTTATTATTTATCTTCACATTTTGGTAAAGTTGTAAAAAATTGAAAAGAAAATTATTGGCATATTATGTTAGATTTCTACAGATAAATTATTAAATTTCATTGAGAATACGTAGCTTTATATCTGTAGTTATCTGATATATTGTTCACGTGTATTATATCCGATATAATGTTAAATTCATTGTATTATTTTACAATTATCAACATTAAGACATAAACAGTTTCTTTTCTCCTTTTTATGTATACTTTACTGAGAAATTTTTAAAAACTATAATTTATAATAGATATATCTATTTTAACTATTTGAAAATTATTTTATTCAAATAGTCAAATAAAAAATTTATGAATATTCAAAAAGTTAATAGTATCTTAATATTCTCATAAGAAATATAAACATGTAAAATTATCAAAGATATTTTTTGTTATTTATTAAATATAAATGTCATACTCCCTGTATATATGAAATTATTTTAATTTCACTTTCATTCTTCTAGAATACATGAATAAATAAAATAAAAAAAAATATTTATTTCATTTGCTGAAAATAATAGAAAATATAACATTTATTAACTAAAAATACATCATTTACTAAGTACGAAAATAAACATTTGAAAGAAAAATTGCATTTATAATAAATCAGAATAAATATTCTAATTCAATAACTAAAACTTACATAATATGACATGTCAAATACACTTTTCTGATTCTTTACATATTAAACTTTAAATATTTGATTTTCATAATTCGTGGTTGTTATTGTTACTTATGACACTTGACGAAGCCAAGCCCGCCCGTCTGGGACTGGGTGAATGAAGTCAGAAAGAAAGCCTTCCGTTTTTCCACGAGGGTGGAAATATGATTTTGGCTCATAGATGGCAGCACCATCTAGATCTTTTAGAGATAAGAAGCCAGAGAAGACCCAAATTGTGGCTCCTAACACCCCCTGAGGTATTAATTTGGTATGAGAACATGGAGAACATTGCGACCACGACATATTTTACGCCATTAGTGAACACAACAGTCCTTAGTAGACCGGGAATCGAACCCACATCCTGGTGATTCCGAGACTGGCTCTCTAACAAACTAGGCTACCAAGGCCCATAATTGGTGCTTTATTAATGTTGTTAAATTGTAACCAAATACACTTCTTTTTTATAATGCAATAAATTATATTAATCTTTTATGCATAAAATGACAAAAAAAATTAGAATTTAGATTTTAAATGAACATTTTGAAATATAATATAAATAAAAATTAATCTCCTATTTGGTTCTTCAATAATTGATTTCATTTTTCATCTATTTTTCTTGTACTATTTATTAGCTTTACTGGTAGTTTAAAAAAATTCATTAAATGTTTTTATACTGTGTCCATGATAATGCATTGTACAACTTAAAAAAATAAAATAAAGTAAACCTATGATTTATAATAATTTTAAGTTATCAGTTTTTGATCAATTTTTTAATGTTGAATTAATTCTCTTGATAATTCAGCAAATCATGGATTCCATTAAATCATGTTATTACATCTTAAAAACAAAGCCAATGCTTAGGGGAACTTTTTGACAATTTTCTATGATTGCGAAAATATTTTGAAAAAAGACAATGTTTAAAAACATTGTGAAAAAAACTGACTATAAAGGAATTTAACCTCAAGTATGATTTAAAGCATTCTTATGACATCACATAAAAGTTGAATTGATTTTTGACAAATGTGCTGAAATTGTTTAGAAATATTTAAGGAGATTCTGGTTAATAAAGAAAGATATTGCCATTGTTTTTATTAATGTCGTAATAAAATTGTGCTACTTCCTAATCTCATGTATATGACCTAATAACGGAATTAAATCACTCGTAATTTATCTAGTCTCGTTACTAGACAAATTACTTTGTCATTTAGTGGCCATTTGTCTGCAATTAATGAAGCAATTTAAGTGAAACTGCGCTAAAAATGCAGGGATATTTTTTTTAGATCTAAGAAAAAGTTATTATATTCTTACAAAATATAATATAATATTAAACTTTTTGTACACTAAATTGTAAAACAAATATCGAAGAGCAACTAAAATGACCTTATCTTGGTTGTAGAGAAATATTTGATTTGAACTATATTAAGATTATAATATTTTTACTAAAGGTCAAACAAATAAAATATATCGGATGTGAAAAAAATGCTATAAATCAATATTTAGAATATTAGAGCACATTTCTAAACCTTCCACCATTGAAGTTATAAGCAATTCTACAAATTTCATTGATCGCGATGTAAACAGGAAAAAACATAGCGAATCTAAATTGGTTAGGCATTTAAATTTTTTATGATGGAAATTAAAGGATGCTAATTTTTAGCTGCGCTTTCTATATTATGATTGGGAATTTAATGTAATATTAAAAGGTATTAAAAGAAAGCTGCAAAAAATCAATTTACAATTTGAATAATCTGTTCTTCGAATAGAACCTTAAATTATTTTAAATGTATTATTTCGTGAGGATAAACAACATGCTACAGAATAAAAAAGAGGGCATGTAAAAGTAATTTATTTAAAATAAATAATAATTTTAATGCTTTTAGCACTTATTAAATTACTTTTTAAACATGAAATCTTCTATAAAGTTTCAGTCCCCATTTCTTAGAGTTCAGCAAATAAAACTAAGCATTTATCTCATTCTATTTTAGTCCAATAATTTATAATTTTCCTTTCTGCCTTTTTTAAGTTTTATCGCGTATAAAATGTTCGAAAGAATACATTTAATCATATCTTATCAGTCCATCATATTTAAATCTCTCTAAGAGTTAATCGGTATAGCCAACTTTTAAATTTTATTTTGACCAACACCAAAAAAATAATTCTGATCCTTTACCTGTCATCAGATGAATTTTTAATAAAGATTTGAATTCTAGAAACAATATTTAGGAAAAAAATTAAACAACGTTTCATTGTTAAATTTGATTTATATAAGAAAAGTTTTACACTCAAGTTTTTATTTTCAAATTATGAAGTAAGTTTATAATAATAGTTATATATTTTTCTATTTGTATAAATATATATATATATATATATATATATATATATATATATATATATATATATATATATGTGTGTGTGTGTGTGTGTGTGTGTGTGTGGGTGTGTGTGGGTGGGTGGGTAGGTGGGTGGGTAAGCACTTCAAAATAATTGATAAATATATTTTTTTGCAACGTACAATAGACAGAATATTTAATACAGGAATATAAAATGTTAAATAATATGATTTTTTAAATAAATTTCGATGACAGTTAGCTTAGAAAAAGAAGGTAAATTTACTCATATTTTAGTTTATAACGAAGACATATTTCGCTCTTACTTTATAAATAATAAATATTATTTATATATCATTAAGAAAATATTTTATTTAAATGAGAATATTATAAATTTGCTTTTGAATAAAAAGTCTTACCTCTGAGATCACAATTGAATAGTCAGCATTCTGGCTTTCATTTCAACAGTCTGTGAATTCGATATCTATCTCAATAGAAATGTTTGCAATGTTTCGGAATTTGCATTTAATTGTATCATATTTGCGTAAGGTAGCAATGGTATTATGAATGATAAATAAATGGTAATAATGGTAAATAATACTTAATCACCATGTTTTCCTAGTGAAATTATAACTCTGGGGGTAGTAAACTAACTCTTGGGGTCTTGTGCTTAATCCTCCTGTTGAATTATAACGACCCACCCTCTGGTTAAACCACCATATTAAATGTCATCAATTTCGCCCTTTGTGGTGCTCAAAGCTGATAACCCACAGTGGGCTGGAGTTTTTGGAAACAAAAATAAGAATTGCTACCAAAAATGCTATGAATTTCATTTGTTATGCACGAATGAAATTTAAAATAAAATGTACACAAATATTCGATAAATATTTTCAAAATTATTCTATAATTTACACAGAAACAAAACTGCAAAATATGCTAAACATAATTCACGTGTTACATCTAAGTTATTTTTCATCATTGGTGATACAATTAAGTTACCTTATGAAATTTTATCCAAAATTTTTGAAAATAATGGTAAAGATTCAAAACGTGTTAATTAATTTCGTTCTTCAAAACAGACCTCTACATCCACTGATTGCTTATGCCTGTAGTCACCTTATAATTTGAACTCCATTCAATGTGATAAATCACGTGTTGTGTGATAACATCTTTATTTCGTCATTTCTAATCAAAGTTATGGATAATCCCTTTCCACAAATGAGTTTGTTAAAAAATAAAATTTATAATACGTAGATTCTGCATTTATTTACTTTTCATAACGATTTTATTTAAAGAACGTTGATTTAAAAATAATGTTTTCTTTTTTATGTTTTTTACAACATTGTACAAACAAGCGATAATTGTCATTTTATTTTAAGTGATTGATTTGTTTTAATTATTTACTTACCACAGTTAGTTTTATAGCGACTAATTTTGCTAGGACTTTAAACTCTATTTTTACCGAATATAAATTAACTTACAAACACTTGTAAACAAGGATACGTTACCTCAAAACATTATTTTTTAATATTTTGTGTTCGCTTTTATTTGACAAGGAACTATATCTTAAAATTAATCTTTAAGACAGATACTGATTATCAAATGACTTAGTAGTACAAGCAGAAATTTATACTCAATATTTAGCATTTCTTATTTCTTGCAATTGATTTCAAAATCCTGAAATTATTCAATATACCGCTTATGATGTAGCGTACAATGAAAAAAAGGAAACAAAATTACATTAAAACTTCGTCACTTGGCTGTGTTTAAAAATTCCAAGATAACCGAGAGCTCATTGATTATGATTGGTAGAAATCACGATTGTGGAAACGTCTAGCAATAACTTGACGAAATGATGTTCATTGGCATATCCACAAAATTTGAAAAAATCAAAGAATTACAGTTGATTAACTCATGGATTGTGCTCTTCAAAATGGAAAGATTTCAATTTGTATTCGAACTTGTTTTCAATAACAGTTGATGAATATCTTATTTTCAGATTTCTAAATGTACATTTTCCAGAATGTGCACTTAATATTTTTTTTAACTTCTAGTTTCTAGAGACCAACAAAAGAAAATGTGCTCCTTTCCCTAAATTTGCTTTGCAAAATAATTCAATGTGAATTTTAAATAAACTTTAAAATATATTTCTACGTAGACTAACTTCTTGGTTGTATATTAATGCTGCATCATATTTATACACTTGCATTTAATATTATATACATGTGCATTAATATCGCTGTGAAAATTTGCTCTACAAGCTGCCAAAGGCAGCAGCTATGGATTTTAATGAAACCACACAATTTTATAAAAGATTTTTAATTGATCTTTCTTGTAAGAAAACAAGGTAATTATATTCACTAAAATCAAGCAAGAAAAGATAATAAAGCAAGCAAAAAAATATAAAGTATTTTCAGCATTGGGAAATCTGCATTCATCTAATTTTTTTTAACTTTGAATTAATATTTTAAATGAAAAAACATCAAAATGGGAATTTGGCTTTTGAATGATTCATTTCAAAATCTGAGTTTACAACATCAAATTTTTTTATTGATAGTATGAACTCAGATTTTCCTATGAATTATTCAGAAGCAAAATTCCTTTTTTTTTTTTTTTTTTTGACGTTTCATTACAAATATTGATGGTAATAACAGTTTACATTATGTAGTTTTTTATTCCTTTAATATTAAGTAGAAAATATGAAATAAAGGAATATTTTAGTAAACATTATTTAAAAATATGCTCATGATAAAAAAAAAATTATGTAAAGGCATAGTTTTAAAAATTTATTTAAAGGCATATATAAGAATAAAATATATCTATGAATCAATTATATGGAGAGTTTTAAGAACACGAAAGATAATTAACATGATCATTTTCTGAACAGAAACTGAAACCACCAAAAACAATACGGATAAAGGTTGATATTTAATAAAAACCCATACGAGTAATAACAAATAATCTATGAAAGTATATGTATCACTAAATTTTAAAAAATCATTAATTATAAATGTTTTTTTCCGTGAACAAATTGGGAGTTTCTAAGTAATCTGAAAAAATATTTGCAGGTAATTTTAAGTTATATATTTAGAATACATTTTACAGTTAATATATAATATTCTATTTTTAATGTTGTTAGTTTGATATTGGAAACATATTTTTCTTTATAAAAAATTCATAACGAATCGAAACTATTATATTGGCTTGGTTTTCTGGGAAATAAATATATCCTAAAGGCTAAATATATTAGCTAAAAATGAATTTTTAATAATTAAGGATAATTTTTTATTTGATAGGTAAATATTATTGCTTAAATAGTATAAATTTCTGTTTGCAAAACACAAAAATTATAAAATTATACGAACATACATATATATATATATATAATTATTTATTTTGATTTAATATCTTCTAATGTTATTAATTTGTTTACTTATTCAAAAATTCTAAATATTTTATATTAAAATTTGAATAGTGCTATTCATAATAAAATCTTTAAAAAATAATTGTTTTTAAAACAAAAGATTTCCTTCAAAGTAAACAAATTTGAAATTTCTCAATACGCTTTTCCTTAAGTATCCCAAATAAGTAAATATACTAATAAAAGTAAAAAATATTTATCTTCTCCTTTAGTTATTAATTTCAACATTTGGCCTAGAATAAAATTATGATTAATAAAACTATAAAATGCTATAAATATTCTTAAGAAAATAATTTTTGACAAATTCAGAAAACAATTTCTAATAATTGAAGAATTGAATTTTGCTGAAGAAATTCTCCTCCTCCTCTCTCTTATTTACAAAAATAAAAAAATGAAAAAATTATTCAAAATACTTTTAAAATTATTTTCATAAGGAACTAGTATTCAAAATTTTGTCAATTTAATGATTTATCAAATATTATAAATTAGTGATAAATAATAAGGAATAAGATACAGTATTCGATGAATTAATGTGTACTTTAAATGCTTATAAATATTAAATGATTGGTTTCATTATTTATTAAAGTCAATTTGCTTAATAAAGTAAATATTTTCTTATTAAAAAATTATTTTAAAAAAAATAGATTTTATTGAGTGAGGAGAAATTGAATAGAATTTCCTTAGCATAGAGTGAGATAGTGAAAAGTGCGTCTTAAACTTTTATGAAAAATACGTTTATTAGCATCCAAGTAAATGTTTAAAAATTTATCAAAACCAAATGATATGACAACATTTTTAATCGCTATAATTAGATTCTGTTGTTAATTATTCTCTCCGTTAATTAAGTACAAAATGTAATTTGTATATTTTCTATGATTTTTGTAGTGCTGCATACCCCTTGATGGTAAAAGCTTGAAATAAATATTTCAGTGTTTTCAAATCATCCTTCTCATTTGGATTAAATTTTAAATATATAATTTTTCAAGTAAATTAATTTTTAAAGACATTTATTTTGTATTTAATGCTGGAAAATGCACTGAACAGCTAATGAAAAAAATCTATGTATTATTTGATTGCATATTTTAGTGGAAAATCATGTTATATTAATAGTGCCCCTTTTAATAAACTATTAACATGATTCCATACAAACACTGATTCTGGCTGAAATTTGTTAATATCAAGCTTTTTTATTAAGATCAACATAAACTAGAATTTTCTTGTAATTTAAAATGCATAAAGTTGTCATATTTTATACATTTTAATGTTTTTGATAGATTTACGATTGATTAATCTTTTTACAGATTTTAAGCGAGTCAACTAATCTTAAGATTTTTTTCATTTTTCCTTCGATAAGACTTTCGCTCCTTCTTTCACTTGTCTAGAAAGGGCATGTTTTAAGTTTTCAATATGGCGATATATCGATCAAAATTTTTCTACTCAATAAGTATTCAAGTCTTCCGAACGTGCAGTTCTTAAATCTCAGCAACACGTGATGTATGGAGTTCTGGTGGTACTTTTTTCCCTGCCTTTATCTTCGACAGTCGACCAGAAGGAACATTAATCTTCTTTCGTGTTGTAGAAAAGTATCGAATTTTTTCCAACCTATTGCTTTTAGTATTTTCCTTCCGGGACATCTCCCGAATATTCTTACTTCTAAATAAAAAAAATGGTCGTAAAACGAGCGAATAACTCCTTTGTTGTTCTAAGATTTCATATGATATCAAAGCGAATGTAACATTCCTATTGCTTGACCTAAACTATTGAAAGGAAAAGGTGCAATTTAAGTGGTAATATTTAAAGCCAAAATTATTGTTCTATGTTAAAGTTTTTAAGATTCCAAAAACGTTTTTAATCTCAAAACAAACAACTTTAAATCTACAAAAACTTTTAAAAATAACTACATATATCGTAAGAGTTAATAAAAGTAGATTTGCGAATATAAGCCAACAAAAGAAGGCCCCAGATGGTATGAACATATAAAGTGGGAATATAAAAAAATTTCAAACCATTTTATAATTTCAATCTCTTTTAAAGATGGTAAAGTATACAAAAGATTCATCAAAATAAAATTCTCTTAGATGGAAATCTTAGCGGATGCTTTAGTGAAACATTTCTTGAATGAAGTAATCACAATAAATCTACAAAAGAAAAAGTTTGAAAAAAGTTTCTCGATCAATCATCTTCTTTGAAAGCTTCATCGAAACTAAAAAAAAATGTTTCTTAGCTTTTGTAAAGGGAAATTTGATTTAAGATGAATTTTTATATTCTTTTAAAGCCACTTTCTGTTCATGTTACTATTATTTTTATTCAGTTTAAAAGTCTCTTCTTGTAAATGATATGTCAAAAGTTGTTTTTATAGTTCACGCAATATAGCTTAACTATTTGTGTTTTTAAATCTTTTTTATACCCATTGTATTAGTCGTTTTAGCACATTTATATTTTATTTTGTCATAACAATCGTTCAAATAAAGTTTTGCATTTTACTTTTATGTAAATTCGACTAATAAACTAAAAATGTATGGTTGATTAATAACAGTTTTACAATGGATTTTTATGATTTTGCTTAAGAATTAGAACGTCAACAAAGTTAAATTAAAATGATGATTTTCATCTGAAAACATTGGCCTTTTTATGATTATTGAAACAAATATCATTACCGGAAAACATTTAAGTATTGTCATAAAATAAGATACAGTGGTATAAAATAAATTGAATATTTCTAGAAAATGTTTTTTTATTATTTTTTCAGACCTTAGGGATGCACATTTAAGCCATGGGCTTATCTAGCATATTTGCTTTCGCAACTTGGTTGCAATATAATTCTATTTTCATTTTATGAATCTATGACAATTTATACAAAGTTCCGCGTTCGTAGAGTGCACATTTTTTTGAGAATTATAAAAAATGTGGCACTACTTCTATGCAAAAGTTTTGTTCATCCACTAATGTAGCCAATCAAATTTCTCCTATCATGTTCTTCACTCCAGAATTATCCAATGAGGAACATGGTTATAAAATTACCGAGATTTACACATGCATTTGATTGTATCCCCTAAGTAATGATTTGTTTCAGTTCACGATGTAAATACAGAGATTTTAAAGCAAATTTTAAATATACAAAAAAACGAACTAAAAGAGTTCATAAATAAATTGCAAAACAATCTATCAGAATAAAACAGCTTTCTACAATAATATCGCACGTATTCATGAATTAAGGACTTCTCAGTAGCTTAACGTCGTACTAATTAGTAGCATTTAATGAACTGATATAGGTTAGAACATATCTCCTGAATTATTCGCTAAAGCCTTTGTGACGAATATTCATTATTAAAAATGTTAATTACTGTATTTATTTGTTTAAATATGATTACAATATTCATTAACTTAAATGAAAAGCTAATGTGAAATGAAAAATACAATTTAATAACTTTTATATTTTATTTATTACTGTTAAAATTTAAGATAATATATCACTAAAATTCTGATTTTATTCTTAAGTAAATGCAGTTAATTCTCGTCTTCCTTAGTACACTTTTGAAGAAAAAATGTAATTAAAATATATAGCTCTTGATTTCATAATACATATGGCTTCCTTTTTTCTAAGAAAGCTCTCTTTATTTTTTCTAAAATGCTTTTAAATAGAAAAAGTATTAATTATTTAAAAAACAAGTAAAATAAAAATTATTGATTAAGAAATCAATAAAACTACAACAATTGCTGCAGTTTAATGCACTACAATTTAAATTTCCTTGTAGCATAAATTTCTCTTTATAATGAGGTTCTTAGATATACGTTATTATTTATACATAATAAATATATATTCTAAATAGATTTTATTAAAAGAAAATTATACCAGTAAATGATTTTGCGTGTCATTTTTTTAAAATATTATTATTCTTACTTTATGTCTTTAATTTCAAAAAATATTCTACTAATTTATAAATTAAGAAATATTTGGAAGTTTTTATTTCTTAATAGATGTGATAAGACATTCAATACATACATAGAGATATTTATAACTACTGTACTTATACTTCATTTTAAACTCTAAAAAACAATAGTAATTTTGTTAATAAATATAATATAAATTTGAATATATAACATAAAATTTGAATTTAATATAATTTCTACTTGATATCATTATATAATATTCTGCTGTTTAAATATATATTTAATAAATACTTTGAAATAGATTTAAATATTATTAACTTAGGAGAAAAAGTATAATTATTTTGGGAAAAACTTTCATGGAACTATAGAAAATCGTTTTATATTTCATTTTCCAAATTTGTTAATAATTTTTATTCTGTTATTCTGTATAAATAAGATTTTCAATTTTAAGAACAACTTTAATTTCGAAAGTAAATCTCTAAACAGTTAACAATATTTTTATCTCTTAAAAAATAGTATATTTAAAAGCAACTTTTCAAAAATATAATATAAACTATTAGACTAATATATAAGACTGGGTAATATTTACAAAGAAGAATACATAAGTCTGTAAAATATGTTATTATGCTATCGTAATTAATCGACTGTAAAAAAGTGAGTGACAAAATAATAAATAATTTATTAAGTTATGTATGCAAATTAACTTAGAATACAGGTGTTATAGCCATTATTCTTTAAATTGAGTTGGCAACATCAAATTTTTTAGCCTGTTTTAATATCAGTGAATAACTTGACAGTTAAATTAATTTTAAGATTTAAATTACCAATAGAATATTCTTTTTATAATTATATAACAAGATTTGATATTTGATATTTTAATAGAAGTTAATCTGAAGTCATAATTATTCAGCAATCAGTACTTTCTACAAAAACATTTTTAAATTTTGCAAATAAATTACTTTTTTTAACATTGTTTATCAAAATATATAATATAGAATGCATCTCAAAACATTTTACTGTCATCAAAGCTGTGTAAATAACATGTAATAAAAATGATTCAAAAAAAAATTATTTGATTCCTTTGCTTATATAACTTGAAATAAGAAACTTAGCGGTTACTGAACTTATTTGTGGTCTTTGAACTTCCATCTTATGAGACATTTTAAAATATCCACCACCTCTACAGAACCGCTGCAATTTTTTGTAAAAGAGAAAGTAAAATTTCATGACTCCTTAAAATAAATTTACCTACATATATTTAATACATCTTACATACATACCTACATCATATTTGTATTTAATTTTCTTTATATTATCTCTAAGGGTTATTTATAAACATAATACAGCGTCATCAAACATGTATTTCTGCTTTATAAATAATATATTATAAATTTACATCCACTACAGTGAAATCACATCCGAAACCCGCAACAAGCATAATCCCGGACATAGAGGTACTTTTTTTCTTAAAAAATTGATTAAACTGATGCACCGGCAGGCATCAAAAGCATTTTGTTCCAACTATCTTTTCTTGTCTCGGTACTAAAACGTTCTTCAAAGTAAGACGTGCCTTAACAGAATATTTTTATGCCAAAAATATTTTGGTCGATTTACAATTTTCTTTCTGACACACATAGAACAGGAAAGTAACTTATCAGAAAATCTGCTGCAAAATAAAGGATGAACTCTTTGTATGAATTCACTTCTTTATTAAAGAAATGCGATTTTAACATAAAAAATGAAGTTTCTTTCAAAACAAAAATGTGCTCAATCAGTTCATTTTATTTTTCAATAAAAGATCAAAAAATAACACTTAAAATTATTAGAAAATCTGCTGATTTTAAAATATAAATTTTAAAGTATAAAACTATGAAAATAAGTATTTGTAAAGTTGTCGTTTATTTCTCAAAAAATAATAAAGCTGATCAACACAATTGGTAAGGTTAAAATTCACATAGAAACACTAACAACTAAGATTAATCAACACAAATAAGATTCTTTCGATTTTTTTTATTAAATAATTCATATTAACATTTTAAAAATGAAATCTTACATTAACTAGTTATTATAATTAGGACTATTAGTCTTATTCCTTTTTACTTATTGATAAAATCTGAAAATACACAGACTATTTTAATAGGTCTACTTAAATAGAAAATATAAATCTTACGCGTAAAATCTAAAAACGTCTCTTTAAATATAAAATATTTTAAATCTTACGAGTAAGGCCTTACTTTAGAATATTTAAAGTTAAAATGCATGGTTTTTCACATTCTAAAAGGCAATTTTACTTACTACATTTCCCCCCATTCTTATATTAAATATTGAGAATATTCATAACATTTGGAATTTGATTCCTGAACAAGAAAAAAAATATTTTTATTATATAAATCAAATAGATATGTTTTGCATGCAATACATGCAAATAAAAATATTTTATTTTGCATATTTTTTGAAAAGTCTAATAAATTCGCAAAACTACTATTCTTTTAATACCTAATTTATTAAAAAATACAAAACATTATATTTTACTAAATATTCTTTTTAACTATTATTATTTTACATTTTAATTTGTTTTTATTTCTTTAATTAAGTAATAAGTAATAAATTTTAAGGGAAAAAAGTTAAAAGAATTATAAAATTTTTATTATTTTTAACTTTCAACTATTTTTATGTCCTTTAAAATAGCCAAAACTAATGTATCTTTAAAGAAGTTAATTAACTGACTTTGAATATTATGATAATTCTGAGTTCCTGTTAATTTACGTAACTGCTGCTCTAAACGTATTATTCTAGCGACTTGAGACTGATAAATTCAGCAGCCACGTAATTTATATTCACATTTACAAGTTACTGTCATCTCCACAGATGTAGTGGGGGTGTTTGAAGAGCGGTATCTCAGATCAAATATCGTGCTCATCATTTTCGATTCTTTCAGATTTAACTTTGTCTTTTGTGCAATTCACTAGATAAACCAATGAATTAAAAATTCATTGTATCCTTAATATAAATGCAAAATTATAAATATTGATCTAAAATAAGTATTTTGAATATTTTAATTTTTATTTTTTAATATGTTTATCTCTAAGTCGAAACAAAATCTTTTTCGTAAATTCTTACAACATCATCGCATTTCAAGCTTATCTTTATGTGAATGTAAGTTAGAAATAAAATAAAATAAAATACTAAGTTTGAACTTTCAGATTAAATTTCCACCTCATTTTCCCTGAATTTTTCTAATCTTACATAATTTTGCTTCTTAAAGCAGCAGTACTTCCATTCGAATTTGAAAAGAAATATAAAACTACTTATCTTTGGTATTTCCTTAAATAAAAGAGAAATAAATGAAGTCACCTAATTTGAATCTATAATTATTCTTGTGGAAGATGCATTAAATTTCACGATTGCATAATGATGCTTTTTTTCATTTTTTATGACTGAATCTATTATTTACGTATCAAATTTTTAATATATTCCTCAAGACATAACACATGACTTTTCCAAGAAGATTTAAAATTAATTCCAAACACCAATTTTTAAGAAATTTCAAAATATTTTAGGCATTTTTAAGATATTGAATGGGGATAAATATTCCTATTTTCAAATTTTATTTGATATTGGAGTATCTATCTTTATATTTGTCTCCTGAAGCAAATCCTCTTGATTCTTTTCTAGGACTTTTCAACCAATGAAGTTTCAAATTACAAGTAATTTCAGAGGAAATTACTTTTCCATTTTATTTAAAGGATTATCTTCGTTTTCAAATTTATTTGCCGGTAACTTTTCGGTATTTTGTTTAATATTTTCAGGCGTTTGTATTGTTAAACTGAAAATTATTGTTTCTGGGTGATTATGTTTTAAATAAACAAAAAAGACTTATAAACCCCAGCAACAGTTATTTAAACGTAAATATCGTAACTATTATTCCGTTATATTCAAATAGTATTGTTGATGACAAATTTAAGATGAACTATTTAGAATTAATATAATGCAATTATTTTATATAAAATAATTTATCTTTAGTCTTGAATAGAAGAAAATAATAAAAATTGCCCACATATATATTATTCATGGTTTTACTGAAATATGTTAGTGTCAATCAAAATTAAAACAATTTTATTCTTGTTAATTATCAAAAAGTAACAATTTAAAGTTGTTTAATGAAAACAATTTAATTAAACAACTTTAAATTGTTACTTTTAGATAATTCGCAAAATTTGTTACTTTTAGATAATTCGAATGATTGTTATTTTTATATAATTCACTTAATGGTTTCTTTTAGATAGTTCGCAGGATTGTTATATTTAGATAATTCACATAACTCTTACTTTTAGATAATTTGCATGGTAGTTATTTTTAGATAATTCACATAATTGTTACTTTTAGATAATTCACATAATTGTTACTTTTAGATAGCGATTGGGCAACTGAAGAAAGTCAATCCACAAGCAGTAGTAGCGGAGGAGGAACAGCAAGAGGTATTTATGCACTTTATACATACATTTCATTGAATTATATTTTTATATCAATGAGAAAATGTGATTATCTAAATTATTTGATTTACTGAATTATACGTTATTTTTATAGAAAAGACTTTATTAGAAAAAATGTTTATATTTTGTCTCATTTCAGAATCATTGAGATTTATAAGTTAATTCTATTCATGTAATTGTTTATCATCATTATAGATTTAAAAATAACATATTAGAGTAAAAAATAAAACCTATATGAAATTATTTATTTATCAATAAAAATCGCAATTATCTTACATTTGCTGAAAATGAATTGTAATGAGATACGATGAATGATAAAACATAATCTATATCAAAATGATATTTTGCTCCATTTCATGCTCAGATTTTATTGTGATAATGTAAATAATAGAATATAATTAATATATATATATATATATATATATATATATATATATATAT
>JAPDSC010115476.1:47210-59595 GCA_026290005.1 Latrodectus geometricus
ATATATATATATATATATATATATATATATATATATATATGATATTTTACTGCATTTCATGTTCTAATAAAACAAGAATGAAATGCTTAATTTTATAGATGCAAGAGAATAATTTGCGTAATATATTATTGACAATGTCAGACTGTGAATATAATTGTGTATCCTTAAAGAAGATCGTATTTTAATTATTATTTTAAATAATGGTAATATTTGATTTAAAAAGATAAAACTATGAATAAAATTTAATATCATAATGTAAATTAAAAATATATAACACATATAATTATGCAACTTTAATTTTAGTAATAAGTTAAAGTTGCATTTGAATTTTAGTAATAAATAATAACTTACAAAAAATAATTTTAAGTAAGAAAAACTAATTTTTTGTAAAAATGAGGTCTGTAATAAAATATAAAATAATGCGCTGCTTCAAAAATTCTTTTACACAAATAAAATACAAAGAAATTCGTATTACCAAAATTCGAATAATTTTAATATATGCACAAATTAACTGCAATATGTACAAATTAACTATAACTACACTAAAAAAATTACTAAAAATCAAACACAAAGTAATGCGTAGATTAAGAAAATAAAGAATTACTTAGGAAATTAAAAAAAAAATGCAATGCATTTTAAATATTTTTTTTTATAAAAAACTTTTATAAATAAACTACAAAAAAGTAACATCGCATAACTCAATAAAAGTTTTTATATCTAAAAGAATTCAAGGCTATTCCTCTCTTAAATTATCGCAATTAAGATAAACAAGTTAAATATGCAATCCTTACGGAAACTACTTCCGGAAAAGTGAATAACACAAATCCTGTCTGATCGGCTTTTGTTTAATCCGCAAAAGAAATAGTTTGGGTTAAATAAACTAAAAAAAATACCTTATAGCTACGAAACTTGTAGTTAGTGTTAAAAATCCGAAGGACAAATGGGTCTGGAGTGATAATTGATCGTTCTCTAAATAGAAACCTGGCTTAAGGGGCGTTTCGACTCTTAGGAAAGCGACTACTCATTAGATCCTTTGACCGTGGAGAAGCCACTGGAGCGACTCTAAATACTATCTTGTTCTAAGACAATAGAGTAGACATCCCACAAGGACTTACTGGAAGCTAAGAACAACTAAACTTGACAAAAGATGCAGTTTGTTTTGTTAAGAGTTCTATAAATGTAGTATTAAATAAGAACTTGCATTACAAGTTAAATATTAAAGTTAATATTTTTTAACAAGGGAAAACAAAATTTTTTGGAACAATTTTAACTAAAATATTAAAACTAATTAATACAATAAAATTTTATCAATCGATAAAATACATTAGTTTTTCAATAATAATTTTGTGAAGACAAAAAATACACTTAAATCATAATGTTCAGTCAGGTAGTTGAACATGATCTATAATAGCAAAACTTTTATGTTTACATATTTTAAATAAAGAACAGACATGTTGAAAAAAGATTTGTCCTTCTTAAGATAGCTTTATAAAATGGAGATTATGATTTTAAGTTCCCATGCCAAATTTAAACTGAATATCATAATAAATAAAATTTTACTTGTAAATAGTAAAAAAAAAAATAATTCTAATTCAGAAAATGATTTAATTTTATCAAGTAGACATATATATTTAAGATCCAAAAAGAAATAAGTCTTATTTAATTATCGTTATCAATTTAGAACATTATAACGTGGTATTTATTTTAAAATGATGAATACCATACAAGTTTAATTTTTGGAGCTGAGCCCAATACTCCAGCTTTTAATTTCTTTCTAGTATATTCATGCTTTATCTATTTAAAATGATATCTGTGCAGTTTGAAACTTAGAGCTACTTTATTCTATACAAATTATGTACTACTTTAAGACAACATACGAATAAAACTGATTAATAATAAAAAGAAAATTTTCAAAGAAGATATTCATTGTTACAATGTAAATTTGTATGAAGATGATAGTGATTATAATAAATTAAAATAAAGCAAGTTTAGTCATTATTGAACAATACAAGATGAATGCTGGTTATCTTTCTGCTTTTAACATGCAAGTTACTCGATGTAGGTACTTGGGTAGATTTCACTCATGAGACCTAAATACGGTCACTTGTCTGCGAAATCTTATACCAGAAGGAAAATTCCTGTGGATTTTATAAACCCAGACTTGAACTTATTGTTCATTTTCTGTGCTAAAACAGTTTTCGAATACTAAGCTGTACATTGTGTGATACTAAAATGAAAGTTTTCTTACAGAAACAATTAGTTCTTTTTTAATTGCTGCATTCAACTATTTTAAAGTTTTCCCTTTAAAGTTTAGCACTTTTTAGTTTAATACAATGTTCAAACTTTGAAAATTATTAACATTTTTTAACTGGATTAAGAATAAAGGGATTATAGTTCAGTTATTTATTATTAATATGGTAAAAAAATTTTAATAATATATTTTTTTTTACATTAGATCAGGGGTCATAGACAGAGTGCTTAATTTATTGAATATCACATTTTAGTTCACAGTTTATTTTGAACTGAATAAATATTTTGAATGAAATCAATCACAAACACACACATTATTAATCCATGTTTTTTTTTTAAAAAAAAAAGACGTTTAATTAGTATTTAAAAGACATTAGAATAATTTTCAGTCAAAACAAGTAACCTTTAAAATATATGAAAATTAAGATTCCCATCCAGATTTTGGTAAAATCATATCACATTTTCTCATAAATTTATGCACGCATTACTAAGCTGAATATGAATATATCCAGTAAATTTTCCCCTTTTAGAAATTCTACACTTAAGATTTTACTGAAAAAATTTTCCATAAAAATGTTTTCTTAATTACTTCAAGTTACAAATTTGATTTATTTCTTCTTCATGTAAATTTACTTTCACTATTAGATGTATTTTATCTGTATTTCTATGAGCAATATTTTGATTCCAGCTTTTTTAATTACAGATTTTATGGATGAACCTAGAACTCCTGCAAGAGAGAGTAAGTAAAATCATTTTGAGTTTTATCTAACTTATGAAAAAATATTTGAAGTTTATTTGAAAATTTCCATTACATTTCCCAGTATTTATACTAACCATATATTTTTGAATTGAATTTCATAATTCTTTAAAAAGTAATATAAAAATTAATATCTTAAATTCCAACAAACACAACATAACTACAAAGCAAGTAATCTACACCGTTAATTGCATTGAAATTACATTCTATTAATACAGACAACTGAATAGTCCCATCAGAATTATTTTAAAAAGCAAAACTCTAATTCATATGAAAAGTTTATATGCTAATGATCTATTTATTAAACATTTCCAACAAAAGTCTAATCTAAACTTACTTCAATTAAAATAATATTCTTTCAAATAACGTACTTTAATTAACGGAAGCATCTTGCTAATTAAACACGATTATATTTTTTTGTAATAATATTTATCTCAAAAGCAATAAATTTAAATAGTTGTTTGAAAAATGTTTTATACATGAAATATATAAATATGAAATTTTTTAAAATAATTTTTATTTTAAAAACTTTCGAATATCGAGGAAATTTTCTATCAAGCCCTTAATATAAAATAGTTTTAATAAACCGTAATTTCTCCCATTGTTATCGCATTAATAATTCAAACTAAACATATTATATAAAAATAATAAATACTTAATTTGTAAAATTATATGAAAAATATTTAAAAGTAATTTTAAACATTATTGACATTCAATAAAATTTAAATTATATTTTTAAATAGCTTAATGTGTCACTTTTTCCAAGATGAACAGTTTAATAAAGCCAAATACAAAAATAAACAATTATTATATGGTAATAGAATCTATTTCTCTAGTATTTTAAGTTTAAACACCATTACATTTTTAAATTTAAATTTCAAATATTTGAATGGTTTTAATGGCAATAAGTTTAGAGTGATGATCCTCTTCCAAGTTTATTGTAATCGAATATCTCAAATCTAAGTATCTTATCATTTTCAAAACCTGAAATTTTAATATCTATCATTGTAATAACAAATAACCTTAAACTCAATTGATATATTTTTAATCAAGTATAGATTGTCCATAATTATATATATTTACAGCCTTTATTTCAAATTACAACTGTACAAGGATATAAAATGTGACAGCTAACAAATATTGTTTTCTTTTTTTTCAATTTAACTGAAACCGTGAACTTTCTTCATCGATTGAGGAAGTCAGAGATCGTTACCATAGTAACGGGGTTATCCTTATTTTAGGATTACTTCCCAGTTTATTCTCGTTGCGCACCCCCTGACGAAAAGTTGATTTATTGCTTTAGAATTAGGGCCTCTCCCGAGTACTTAAAAATTCTAGACCTGAAGGCAAAGATAATCCTATGTACGGCGTTATAACCATAGTTTAACGACGAAGAAACGAAAAGAAAAATAAATAAAAAGTACAGACTTTTAGTCTTTTCGCAAAACTCTGAAAAGAAACAAACTATGATTTGAGAAAAAAAAGTATGGTTGAAAGAAAACATCTCGGTTTGTGTTATTTTAATAAAGGATAAAACTATTTTATTGGATTTACGTAGAAAAGGATGAGAGTGTATTTAGTACAAAAGAATTTCGACTAACTTTATACTCAGAGGTCTAAAAACCATATGGGAAAATAATTATACTTTTTTCATACTTCTTTGAATTAGCATTTAAAAAATTACTTAAATTTCTTTCAGGAATATTGTTTGAAGTATATTTGGATAAAAGTTATAGTTTAATAAATTAACATATTGTTATAGTATTTTAATGACATATTTGTAATTAAGGTTTTATTCATAGGAACAAAATCGTTGAGATATTTTTGATTAATCGTCATACTAATTTATAAACAGTAGTCTAGTATATAAATTAAATATAAAGTTTTTAAATATCGTTTTTCAATTTTTTTCCCCATTTAGATAAAAAAAAATCGTGATTTTAACGTTGTAATACAGAAAAAAGCCTTTCTTTTGTCTGTATTACATCATAAAAATTTACTATTATAAATGAAAATATAATTGTTTGATGATGACGTTTTTTAAAAAAATAAAAATAATAATTATTAAAAATTAATTGAGTTTATTTATCAATAAAAATATTTCAGCAATTTGTAAAAAGCATTATATGTTGAGTAGTTAAAAATTTAAGAAGTTCGTTAAAAAGTTTAAGAAGTTAGTTATAAAGAAGTTAAATATATTTAAGAAGCTACAATTGTCTAAAATGTTGAAATAAATGGACTATTTATCAGATTATAGCCCTAAAATTTTTTAAAGGTAATTGCACTAAATTTATTATTTTTGTAATTTACTACCTATTTCTAATTTTAAGATTTATATTAGAGCTCAGAAATATTTATTACGGAAATTTTTTATATAATATTTTTGTTTGTTTGTGATATAAACTAACAAAAAATAATTTTAAACTTTAAATTTTTGAAATTTTCAATTTTACTTTATTTTAGAAAGAATTAGCTCTAATAACATATAGTGTTTTATAATGTTATAGAACAATTGGCATATAATTTGCATAAAAAATGGTATATAATTTCTATAAGAATCAATATTTATAATTTCCTTAATATTTGTAATATTGAGATGTATTTGTCTGACATTAATTAATCTGTTTATACTTTTAAATTTTTTGTTGGTTTGTGACATAAAGAAAGCTTTATAATTTTATTTTTTTATTATCAATGATATTTTATTCCACCCTAAAAAAATTTCCTAGTAATATAGAGTATTAAATAATTAAATGGAATAATTAGTAAAGATAAAAGATGCTAAAAAAACCAAAGTGTTTTGAATCCATAAAATAAAATAGTCAATGTAAGTTTGTGTATTGAATTTTTTTATAAATTTGATCAGAGATGAATAAGAAATATTTTTCCAAGAATAGAGTCCTCAATAAAGATACTTTTCGATAAAGAAGAAAAATATTATTTAGTTAAAATTTACAGAAATTGGAAAGTATAAAATATGACTTCTGAACGATTTAAAAGCATCAAACGCAAGAGTTTTCTAAATTCAGTTCATTGATACTCCTTAAGTTATTCTTGTTATGCCAAAAGCAAAATATTGCTTAATAGTTGTACTACTGAAATGGAAGTTAATTAATTATGCAATTTCACTTATTATTTAAGGTTCCAAACTATTATTATAATATATATATATATATATATATATATATATATATATATATATTATCTCATATTTATAGAAACAACTTAATGCAAGACATCATACAGAAATATATAAGTATTAGACATTAATTTTTTGGTAGACCAAGAACCTAATTATTCATATAATGCATTATGTCATATAATACAGTAAGTCATGTATTATATGACAAATAATAAATGACTTATTAATAATTATATGTGACTTATTTATGTTTTATATTATTAATGTATTATGGAATGAATGTTCCAAATATATTAATATGATTCGGTATATTAATAAAGTTCAACATATCATTAATACATGAACTCTATTTTACATATGTACATGTAATATCTCAATATAAATCATTATAGTTTACAGTAAATCATATACTATCATATGGTATTTATAAAGTTCAAATTTTTATTATATTTTATTAATCTCATAGTTGCTTAACAAATAAGCATAAAGGTTTCAAATGGCTTACAATATATTTTATTGATCACATTTTAATTACTACAAAGGAAAAAAATTACATGAAATATTTGTGTTTAGAAGATTTCTGGCTGAATCAAAGTTGTATTTATCGCATCATCTTTAAATTTAGAAATATTCCTGCTGAAAGCAGAAAAAATTAAACCAATTGTACCATTTTAGGATATCTTGGGATTTTACTAACATCTAGCAAATCCTTTTAAAGAAATATAAAGTTATACACGATAAAGTTATTCTCAACTTCCTTTGTCAAGTTCTTCAGCTCATAAAATGATAAAAAATATATTTATTTTAATGAATTTTTATTATTTAGTTAATTGCTCTCATTTAAGTCGCCATATTTGGCTCAGCCAATACTGCCAAACATTGCTACCTGTCTTGTAGTAAATGATAAAAAAATTACAATTATAGAAAATGTCAAGAAAAGGAGTAAAAATTTAATATCTTGATTCATAAATGAAGAAAAAGCATTCTATTTTCGTTGTTTTGTTTAAATTTGATTTTTGAAAGAAAAGCTTTGTATGTTAAGCAATTCCATAACGTCAATTTCTTAGTTTTCTTTTTTTTTTAAATTTTATTGTGTGAAACACTTGATATTAAACATATAATAACATCAAAATTTCTATTTAAATTATCTTTTACTGAAGATATTAAATTTAAAGCTTATTTATGTTTCAGATTATAATGCATTAAAAATTTAATATATATGTGAAAACATTATTTTTAACTCATATATTATAATTTATTTTGGTTTTATTTTTTATTAAAATTTATCAAAAGAAAATTTAGTTAGATTTGCATAATTCATTTTTTCAATTTTCTAAATATTGAGAAAATAAAAAAAAACTATTATCTCGAATATTAAAAAAAATAAGTCTGAAAGATTTTGTATTCGTTAATCTTTAATTAATAATTTGTATTGCAAATAAAATTTATATAAATTTAAATTTTCAAGAGTTAATTTTCATTATATTAAATTTTCATTTTTAAATTTTCAATGTAATAATCATAATATAATTTCTCTCTTTCAACCACGTTACTTACTATGTAAACTTTATGAAGTTTATCCATCAATTTATGTATTTATTTATGAAATTATTTTTAAAAATGTTAAAAAATTATTAGGCATAATGCTTCATACATACATTCGTTTACTTTTTCGTTACTGATTATGCTATGCTTAACTTTTATGTTCTTCAACATTAAAGTATAGTAAACTATAAGACCATAGTTTCTACTAGAGAACTATACCCAGCTTTAAAAAAACTGCAATTTAGAAAAATAGCGATATTTGCTATTTTTTAAAGATGCACTCAGAAGCATTGAAAATAGCACACCAAAAAGAGACATGGAATTGGAAATTTAATACACACATAATGATATAAATGTGATTCACTGGATCCTAAAATCAAGAGGAGCAAACGCATACAGTGTGTACATTTAGATAAATACAGTGCAACCTCAATATCGCATCGGACAGCCTCCCGCTGCAAGACATACTGCCGCTTGGTCCGACATCAAGTTGATTAGACATTTGATGTTGTCGTGAAACAGATGTGCCCAAAAAATTTAACCAGCCACCTCTAAAGCATGTACAGAGTGACACAGCAACATCTGGCATTTCTACTGGTCTTAAACATGCTCTATCAGGGACAAGTCCGGGGAGCGAGCAGGCCATATAAGAGTCTGAACATGATGTTGGTAGTCTTGAGAAATTCGAGCTATAAGCTGAAGAGCATTATTATCTTGCTGGAAATCTGTTTCTGGGAGACTATTTAGCAAAGGCCCCACATAGGATTAAGGAATGTCATCAACATAACGCTGGCACTTTAAGGCTTTACGCACCACAATTAGAATGGACTGGCTAACATAGGATATGGCTCCAGAAACTTGCTGTGCGGACAATTTGTTTCACGAAAGTGAGTGTGGAAGAGTACTGTTAACCAAGGCACCTCCACACCTGTATGCAGTTATCATCTGTCCTTAAAATGGACCGGCATTCATCACTAAATACCATACTTGCCAGTCTGTGGAGTTCCCTGCTGCTCGTGTTTGGCGCTAATGTAAACGATGTCACTGATGTTGCGGTGTTAAAGGTACAATACATGAAACTAGTGCTCGGGCTGCAGATTCACTTTCACAAGGCTTCTGGAAATGGTTGATGGAACAACTGACACCCCTACATCTGCGTGTATCGTGGAACGAGTTACTACGGCATCGTTGTTTTCTTCTTCGCCTCAGACCCGGTTTCCATCTTGTGTCCATTGCTACCAACATTTTTTGACGGTACTCTCCGAATAATCTACTTGGCAAGCAACATTATGGATCAGCCAACCTGCGGTTTTTACAGCCTATAAGAGGCATCTCTCAAACTGGCTTAATTGTGCCCAATGTCTTCTTACATGTCTCCCTGGCATTTTCCCCTTACTATAGTTCTCTTAATGTCCACATGTGTTCGCCACGTTTTTGAATTTTCCACACTGTGCTGTTTCATATGATTCCCATTTTCTGATTGCAGTGTCACTGCCGGGTTATGGTCGTGCTCACTAGCACCAAACTTTGATCATTTGAATAACGGATTATTTAATCAACAATATTTTTTAATCAACAACGGTGTTACATCGCATAAATTTATTATAAAATAACAGCTATATAAGAAACTGCAGAGATATTAAATCAACAATAACTAAGATTGCAGAATGAAATAAAGTTTTAAATAAGCCAAAGATGGGTACCATGATATAAGTTTCCTTCTATTCCGTGTAATTATTCCCAATTAAATGTCTGACGAAAACTTGACACACAAACAGAAGAAGCATTTTATTTATATAAATAAAATTATTGAGTTATAAGTGGAATTAAAAATTTAAAAATAATTATAATTATTAAATATTATATTCAAAACTGCTAGCGACATTATCCACAAGTGAATCGTGTCAAGGGACAAAAAACACATTTACCTAAAGCTTGAGCTCCCAAGTTGGGGCAGAAAGTGTCTTTAAAACTACGCTTTTCTTAAGTCTATGTTACAATGGTGTTAGGATGGATTAATGTTGAAGCTTAAATTTAAAATATATTATATCTATAGTAAATTGCACTTTATATACATTATACAATAAGAAAAAAATCTGCAATCACTTCTATTATAAGGCTCTGAGTTGCTTATTATGGAAAGAAATCAAATTTATTATTTGAGAAAAAGGATATTCTTACTAAACGTAATATGCACTAGTAAAATTGTTTCATTTCTTATGTTACTGTCTATAGGTCTTAGAAAGAAGTAAATTTTTGATTTTCTTTTTTTCGATGGAAATGTAATGTAAAAGATATACTCAGGAATGAGCAAAATCTTAATTGTTTGTTGATTTTTAACAAACAAATAAGAACAGTTTTAATAAAAATAAAATCTTACTATCAGACGTCATTGAATATTATTATAAAAAATTAAATTCGCTAATCTATTTTGGAAACAGTCTGCGTAAAATCAATCTATAAAATTTCAATTGCTTTTGCAAAATAACAAATGATTAAGTTTTTTTTATTAAGAAAAATCGATTTGGGCCGTAGAGAGTGGTTCCTTTATTCACCAAACTATTCACAAAATAAGTAAAAGTTGCCAGTTTTTTATCTGCATTGTAATTCTTTGGAAATACAAGGATTATTTTCAATGTAAGAATGAGTATAAGATCTGTCTAGAATCCAAACAACAACCCCTTTTTAAGTAATAGTTACGACTGTGTATGAGTGCTGCTATTTGTGCTTATATGAAAAATTTTTCAATGAAATGCGGAATCTAAAAAGTAAATTTGCACAAATAGAAATAAGATTGGTTAAATGTAGACATAGTTAAAATATTTTATTGTTATTATTATCCGATACGAATTTAACGGCCTTTTAACATAAGATCCTTAATATCTTCCATCACCTAATAGATAAGTGTAAAAGATGCTAAAGTTTCTATTATTATTTAAAATTTAACCTTAGATAAGATACTCAACTCATTTAAAGTAAAATGATGAAACTCTCGGAACAGCCTTTGTAGCTTAGCTTTAGTTTATAGCTTGTCATCGTTTCTGTTAAAAGATATTCATCACATATTCTCTTAATAGTAATATTCAGTGAATAATCCATTTCAATTTTGAATTGAATAATCATTAAATTCTTATGCGGAATAAAAGAAACCATTACTTTAAGTTAGATTTATAGATATTTTTAGAAGCAAATAGTTTTTATAGTGCCATGGTATTGAGCACAATTTTTTATGATATGAAATCACTTCCATAATTTTATATGCAATTACAAATTTTAAAAAGCATGCTGGTTTATTTTACGACTGATTACTTCTTTAGTAGACAATTTGGGGCTGTTTATGAATGGAAATAATACCAGTTTCCTTATGGCTTCAAACTTTTAATATACTGCTAAGAAATTCATCAGCTTCTAGCCAATTGTTCAGTAGTATGTATTGTACAAAATATGTTGCTTATTCGAAAGTGCTTCATATATTTGGCAGCAATTTGTATGTAAATGAAAATTTGTATGTAAGAGTTATCAGGACTTCATATTACTACTGATTTAAGCATTCAGTCCATATTTTAATGACCTTGGATTTTTAATGACTTAACTACTTGAGTAATTCACATTCGATTTTAATAGAAGTAATAAATTTTCCCATAATATTTTTCAAATAGTGTAATTTTGAAGTCATTTCATCCTAGTTGAAATGTTTTATCATAAGGTACATAAAATTTGTGTCGCTTTTTGATTATAGAAATAAGATAAAAATACTTAATATTATTCAAAGATATCTATTGAGAAAAAGCTCATTGTTAACAAAGAAAAAATAGAACAGAAAATTATATGCATACTGTTTCATGAACTCATCACATCCAAATTTTATTGATGTTTTCATTTCAGACTCGAATATTTAAATATTAAAATAGTTTAATTCTTCTTCATAAATTTCGTTCAAGACATTTGTTATTTGGTTAGAAAAAAATAATATACTCATAAACAATTTTATGCATATTTACTTAGAAAGGTCTAATATTACATATAACAAAGCAGTAACTTCAAATAAGATGTTGAGGAGTTTATTAAAAAAATTATAATTTTCTCATAACCAATTCCATTTTCATGTTCATTTTCTCATTTATTCATGATACAAATTTTACTGAAAAACAGTTACAAAAGGAAAATAAACAATGTAAACGTTTGAAAATAAATTTATGAATTTTTTTGTAAGGAAAATAATGACAATAAAAGTAAACACAAAAGAAAACCAGAAGCATTGTTTATTAATAATAACTTTTTATTAGAATTCATACAATAGTTTTTAATTAAATTCCGTACACTTCTGTATTGTAATTAATTCCTGAATTATTAATACCAGTTAACAATAATTTATATGTTTTTTCTGCCAATATATGCAATAAATAATAAAGCAAATTCTTTAAGAACTCTTTTTTTTCAGTATCCCTAATATAAAAATATGATATAAAATTGTTTAATTATTTAAGAATATTTCCTTTCACAACTCTTCCTAATTCATCTATGCAGAATACATTATAAAATCTATTGGGCTTGGTAATTTTATTTTAGTCATATTTGTATTTCAAATGAAGAAAGCTAATTCAGCATTTCCTTTCAAATGGTTAATTCAAAAGTTAAAACTGGAGAAGGGAACAAACAGTCGAGATTAGACGTGTTTCCACAACTGGATA
>JAPDSC010115485.1:0-10901 GCA_026290005.1 Latrodectus geometricus
TTAAGTAAATTTTTAAAAAATTAACATACCGAAATACAATTCTCCAATAAATAATGATTCCTTTTATAATATTTATATTGGTGTTCCTTTTATAAGCAAGCATATCCTAGGCATTGCCTATATATTAGAAATCAACAACTTCCTCTTGTGATATGAATGAAGAAATATATATTTATTGAACTTGTTTATCTCTTGTGATTGTTATTTCTAGAAGTTCTTTGCAGGAATGATTTAAAAAAACTTTCATGATCAGTTCAGAATAACATTCTCTCTGTTGTCGGAAGAATGCGCTCTCTTCATGTGTTTCCTTAACTCACTCGGTCTGACGAATCCCTTGCTGCAGCGGCTGCATGTGTGCGGGAATCGCCTCGTGTGTACACTGATAACGTGCCGAGTGAGATCATATGACTGGGAGCTCCTGTGGTCGCAGTGGGGGCACTTGTAGGGCTTCTGCCGCGTGTGCACCCTCAGGTGTGTCTTGAGATCACACTGGTGAGCGAAGTCTCTGCCGCAGGTGGGGCAGCGGTAGGGTTTGTCGCCGCTGTGTGTCCTCTCGTGACTCCGCAGAGTGAACTCCCGATTGAATGTCCTGCCGCAGACTCCGCAGGAGAAGAGCTTCTCTCCCGTGTGGATCCTCAGGTGCCTGCGGAGATTGGACATCAGAGTGAAGGCTCTGTGGCAGTGGGAGCAAGAGAACGGTTTCTCTCCCGAATGGACACGGAGGTGATCCTGGAGATTGTGTGTATTGTACGTGGAGTAGTCGCAGTGGGGACACCTGTGCCTCAGATCGTGTCCCTGGTGACGATGACTCTTCCTGTGTCTCTCCATCACATCTCGGCAGGAGAAGAAGGCTGAGCAAAGGTCGCACTTTACTCCTTCCACATCATCTACCAATGGAAAACAAAATGAATTGCGCAAATATCACGACAAGAAAGAATTTCAGAACATTTCAATTTCTATTGTTATAAACATAAATTGATAAATTGTATCCTTTCTAATTGATGTTTGAGATTTAAAATGCAATATACAATGACTATAAAATTCATCAAGAATAATAATGTTTTATTACATTAAAGGCATATAAATTTTTATAAAATAAAGTTCATTTCCTTTAATCAATAGTTTTATTAGTTAAAAATTTCACATTCAACAAAATATAAGTTGAAAACAATAATATAAACAAATGCACTTTTTTTAATTTTGCAATGTCATAAATTTATTTGTGATTTAAATGGAAAATGATTTCAAAAATGTCAGTATAAAAACTGAAAAATCAATATTATTCATGTGTAAAAAATGTTTCATTAATATCTACATAAAAATCTCAACATAACATTATAGAATATTATAACATAATTTATTAGTTTATTCGCATATTTCTTAGAATGTGTTTTATAGAATCAAACATCTTAACTTGTTGATTTCGCATATTTTCTTTGAGTAAGTACAATTGTGATAAAATTGCAACTTAATTATTAAGAATTTCAAAAACAATTTTTTTATTGGGTAATAATTAAGTCATTCACATTTCTTTAATAAAAAATGTTTTTTGAAATGATTAATAATGAAAACATGAATGAAAAAACAAATGAATCATTTATCGCAAATTTATATTTTCCTATACACTTTATATTTTACTTATTTTGAAATTCAGGAATTTATAGCTATCATTTTACTTAGGTTGATGTATTTATTTGAAAATTGATAATCGGTGTTTTAGTGACGGCCTACTTTAAAATAGGAATATATATACTCACTATAGTATTTACTATTTTCATTTAGATTTGCAGAAGATAAATTGCATCATATATTGGTGAATGAGTCAACCTTTTCCTCTAACACTTAAATATTTTTTTAAAAAGAACGCATTAGTACAGATATGCAAATATAATAGAAATTCCTTAATGATGATTTATAAAGAACTTATGAAAAATTAGATCCCGAAAATTTGTCCGGTTTATAATTTCTAACATTTCAAAGATTTAATTTATTTATAGCATAAATAATTTTCTTTAACATTTTAATTTCTTATACTATATAAAAACTTTAAATATAAAATTTTGATTGAGAAATTTGAAATATATATATTAACACAGTTTCTGATTATATAATCATTGATAAATTGCATGAAAATAGTAAATTTTATTTAAAATAAATATCTCATGTAAACAAAGTGTGATGATATTATTACATTATATACAATAGTAATTCAAAAATAAGTGTAAATAATAATTTCAATATTATTAAATCATAGTAAATTTAGTTGCATAATTAAAAAAATTTTGATAAACAATATTAAAACAAGTGGAAATTATTTTTGCAGATATTTATATATTTCAATTAAAAAAACATTTAAATATTTCAATTAAAAAAACATTTAAATATTTCAATTAAAAAATACTTTCAATGCATACAAACATACACTACACTTAACAATGTTAACGGATTTAAATCATTAAAACAGAATTTAATCTGAACTATGTAAAAAATTTGATCTTAACTTTTAGGCTCTGGATCTATAATTTTGGAGACGTCTATGCCAAGGTCAGCAGCGTATTCCCCTCCATACCATACGAAAAGCTCCTGGAAGGGCAGCACTGGTTTGTACGTCTTGTAATAGACCTTCTTTCTGTACTGGAAGGCCACCAGGTTCTGCCTCTCTTCTTGATCGGCGCAGTTCACGAACCTCAGCCAGCTGGAAGCGTCCTTCCGTACCCCCTCCACGAAGTCCTACCTTGGGAATACTGGAACGTCCGATGGACAGGAAACTGGGAATGGTACGAGCCGCTCTTTCAAGGGTGTTCTTCGGTGCCTAGGAGAATAAAGATTTTATTTTGAAAACAATTCTTTTTTACAATAAGGAGCGGGAAGATCAAAATAAGGCTTGACTTTTCACAATATTAACATCTTTCATATTAAATGAAAGATTAAATAATTTCTCAGATGTCATATATTGAATTATATTTGGTTATGGAGAATACAGTTCCAGGTAGTTTTCTTTATCTTTTAAATTTATTTTGGTGATTTTTAGGTTTTAAGTTAAATTTAAGATAAATTTGACTGTATTAGTAACATGTTTGTTTTAAAAGTAAAAAGTTGAGTAAATTATTGACTTCATTTACAATTGTAATTTTTGATATTATATAAATTTTGATATTATAAAATGATGATTAAGATTGGTGTATTGGGAATTGGAAATTTTCTAGCATCATTGTATTAGTAAACCATTTCCTTAAATTAATTCATAACTATAGTTTAACGAGCTACTATTGAACTATATAATAGTTTATAAAATGAGTTTATTAGATATATAAATTTTTTTATTATATGAAAATTTAATAAAGTAATGGAATTTCCTGCCTATGAATACACTTCTCATCTTTAAAAGAAAAGAGTTTTAAGATGAATGAATTAGTATGCTTGAAACAATCCTAAATTTTTAAATAAATATGTAGAGTTAATTTATCTCTTTAAAAGTCATTTTTTATTACTTTATTAATTAAAAATTAAAATCTAAATTGAAAAAAAGGAATAAGAGAATTTACTAGAATATTTTTGGAATTTAATTTCAATATGTAACACAAAAGTTGTTAATAAATACAATTAAATATATATTTCAAATACTTATATACCTTAGTATCGCAAACAAGTAGCATTGGACCATGTTTTGGATAAGCTCCTTTATAATCACAACCGCAATCATCACAATCTGTGGATCACATAGGATATAAGAAAGTAATTTTTCAACAGAAATGTAAAAACTATTTATTTTAAATTTACTTTATTTCTCTAATTTAAATGGAATGACACTGCATGCTTATTATAAAAAGTAATTTCTCTCCAAAAATAGAATTAGTTTTGTGATTTAACTTTTTAAATAAAAAAAATCAGTAGGATGGATAAGAAAAATGCACATTTTTTTTTTAACTCATACTTACGTAAAAATTCATCATCACTAGAAATATCCTCTTCCTTATAACATTTCTTCGTCAAATTTCTTTTCGGATAACGTCTTCTGATTTCTGAACCTAATCAAAAACATTAAAGTGAAAATTACTTTATCTTGTTAGAAAACTGAATTTAGTCAGATGAAAATAATGTGAAAGAAATATATAAAATTAAAACAATCCAAGAGAATTTTAAATATATTTAACAGTCCACTTCCATAAGACCATTATATAAATTTAATGACATAGAAATGTATAGTTTTAAACTAAAAAAATTATTTTGCATAAAAGGGAAAATTCATGAAAATAATGCATTATATTAAAATACAAAACTTTTAAAATTCTAGAATTTTCCTGCATTTGAAGCAATAAAAAGATTTGTACTGTCAGCCAGATATTTTTATCATTAAAAATTTAATTCAGTCTGTCATAATTATTCTCTATGCAAAAAATTTGTAAAATATTTTTTGTTGATATTTATTTAATGAGAAGATTTTTAATTCCATAACGAAATTGTTTATTAATTTTATAATTTTGATAACTAAAATTAAATGACAAGTTTGCTACATATAAAGTTTCCAAAATAGGTAAACGTCTCGCATGATAATTATTGAATGTTAATGAAATTCAGATTCAGGTATTGAATGCCAATATTGACGACCAATTCTTCTTCTCTATTAGGATATTTTATAATAATGTAAGAGTTGTCGAAAAAAAAAGCAAATCTCATCACTAAAATCACCAAACTTTTACACTGTGCTAATAAATAAAAATTTTTGGACTAACTAACATAAAAATATGGCTTAAAAGTGTTAAAAAAGGAATAAATTAGAATAAATATATAATAGACTGACAGAGTTAATAAACTAGCAATAGTCAATAAATAGACTTTTAAACTGCAATTCAACAAAGAATGTTTTCTAAATTTAATCAAATGTGACTTTAATTCTATCAATGAAGTTAAAATTTTGAAATTTATTCTTCGTGCTTTTATGTGAAGTATAAATGGCCAAAAATTATTTTTTATGTATCATTGATAAAAATAATTTTTGTAGCAGACATTTTAGCTCTTAATAATATTTTATTTTAAACAGATCCTATGCATTTATTTGTTAGCAATATTGAATATTACGATATAAAATATTTTATATGCACTATTTGAAGTGGAATTAAAATTATTATTAACTACTCACACAAATGTAATAATAAAAGTCCTGAAAATATATTTTTAGTAGATACTTAGTTCAAATAATCTCACAGGTTTTGGAAAAAATCGAAGATTTGAACAGTATTCGTTTGAGTATTCAAATTTCCATGATGGACATAATTTCAATGGTCTTAGCTAAAAGGACATTATGAATTAGCAATAACTTTATTTTTCCTTCAATTTGCAGCTATCAATTAGTATCAAAATATTACTTCATGTTTTGGTAGTATTTTATTTGTATTATTAGTTAACTTGAATATTTTAAAATCTTCATATTACTTATACTTTTATGCATCTTTATATTCAAAAAAATTTAATCAACCTTAATAGATATTGAATTAATATTTTAAAAAAATCGTTTACCTTAAATTAATACCAAGAATTGCTGATTTTACAAGTACATTAAAAAAAAGAAGATCTGTTTGCAATTTTAAAACTTCTTTGAGATTTAGCTATTTATTTTTTTATTGAAGACTTATTTTAAAACTTTCATGATTATTGTTCTGATGTAAGAATTATGAAAGATTTAAGATATTTAAAAATATTTCAAACTTTATGTTTGCATTTTAAGATATTTAGAACTTAATTAGAATTTCAAAATATAGCTATTAATGCTTTTTCATACTGCATTTAGTTTCTTCATTATCAGGCATTTGAATTGATGGAACAATCTCTAAGTGTTTCAAGTATTCTTCCGCTTTTAGTAAGAGAAATTTTGCGATTTCCTTTAAGGTCATGCTGCATGTTCTATTCCTTTTGATAGAATCCTTAATAAAAGTAAAATAATTTATAAAATATGTAATATATAATATATAATATAAAATCTTGTCAGCTAAAACTATAATGAAAAGAAATTAAATTATTAGTTCTTTAATTTTACTTGCTTTCATATTATGGAAATTTTTCTAAAATCATATTTCAAATATTGGTGTCAAAATAAATAATTAATATATTATATTTCGTTAAGTATTCTCATTTAAATTATCATCAGTTAAATAGTATAGAAAATGTTATGGTTTTGATGTTGAACATTTTGGACATAAAGAAAAGGTAGACTAATTACTTAATTTTATAAAATTTTGCATTTGATGGAAAATTTAATTTGATTTAATTTTATTGATTTTCATAAAATGATGTTAAAAACATAATAAGCTGTACTTTTAAAATTTTTATTCACTTTTAATAATATACTTTTTACAATATACTTACTTCTGTATCAAGATTCATAATATTCTTTTTCAAGTTTAGTGGCAAATCTACACATGCAATAAGAAAAAAAATCTTTTTATCATTTTAAAAATAAATATTATGTTATACATTAAAATCTTTGAATTATATTTATGTATAAATTATAATTTATTATTTTGTTGGGTACGTTAAGTAATAGAAATTCTATAACTAATCAGAATCAACTTATTAATTATTTGCAATCAAAATGTGCTTATTTAAAATGTTTAATAACCATGTCTTTTTTGTTATAATTGAAAATACATATTAATTCATTATTTTAAGTAAAAAACCGTCTAAATTTTGCAACTTTAACAATCAATGAATAGAAAATTTTTTTAAAAAAAAATCCCATTAGGCATTAAAATTGAAATTTTTAATAATATACTTTATCTGTAGGTAGAGTAATTACTTAATTTTTTTAACCATGTGTTTTTGTTATAATTGAAAATACATATTAATTCATTATTTTAAGTAAAAAAAAAGTCTAAATTTTGCAACTTTAACAATCAATGAATAAAAATATTTTTTAAAAAAAAAATCCCATTAGGCATTAAAATTGAAATTTTTTTTAAATATATAAGGAATAATTTTTAAATAAATTTAAAATAATTTTCCAAAATTGAAATTTTAATGTAACATTTAAGTTTTTATTTTAAATGACAAAATTATTATAGTTAAGACAATGTTTATATAATGTTTTTATATTACATTACATAAGCATAGTCTTGACATTTGTTTTCAGCACAAACATATTTATGTTTATGAATATAATTATATTACATAAACATAAATATGCTTATAATTATATTTAATGCTGCAGAGAGTATAAATTGGTCTGCTTGTAATAAGGTAAGATTGCTTTAACAATACTCGTATGCGACTTTTATGCTATGAAACGACTAAAAAAACATTCTTTTAAAAGTTGTGATACAATTTGTCTTGGAGAATAAATAAGTTAAAAAAAAATAATAACTTTTCATCATAAAAATAATAATTTGCATCCTAATTTGACTGTGAGAACAAATTTTGTACAAAATTTTACTTAAATTTTTACTATAAAGGAATATCATCTAACAAAATATCATATAACATTCTGTATGATAATTTAACTAAAACATTTTATAAAAAGTATTTAGATGTAAGGTTCTGAATAAAATTTTCATGATAATTTAGCTAATCAATATTTCTTCCCTAAAGATAATGGGTTTTATCAGTTATTTGTTTTAAGAGAACAATAAATTCTTAAAATAGGGTTATAAAAATATATATAAATCTATTGACAGATTGAAGTTTTCAGAAATAAAAGCAATGTTAAAAAGAATTTGCATTGCAAATCTAATATAATTTTTTATAAAAGCTTATATGAAATTATTAAATAAAAAATATTTATTTTTTCTTTTATAAGTTCTATATAAATTCCATTAAAAATATATTATATATACTTATTGATAAAAATAAATATAATTTCAAAGTTTTTATTTCTACTGGAGAAGTTTCTTTTTAGTCATTTAAATTTAAAACAACATTTTTATTCATTTATTTATATTTAAAAACAATGTATGTTAAAGTGTTAAGAATTCATATGAAGAAAGCAAGCTTAGAAAACGTATTTACAAATTAACATTACTTGACAATAAGTCTTAAAATATTTAATGTGTAAAAAATGATTAAATTATGAAAGCAATAAGGAGAAATTAATTGTGTATGAGAAATTAATTGTAATATAGATATAAATAGTATTAACTATATTACCTTCATTAATTTCCTTGGTTTTGTTTTTCCGTGAAGTCGGTACAGCAAAAAGCTTGAATTTAGCTTTCGGAAAATTTTTACCTGCATAAGTAAATAAAAGTATATAGTTAATATATTAATAATGTATTCTGCATTCAAGGAAAACAAAAACTTAATAAACCTTCTTTCTTTTCGATTATAGAATAATTTTTTCTGAAACAAAGATTAAAATAAGTTATAAATTGTTAAGAAAAAGAGGAGTAAAATTTTCGAACACATTTTTGAACGCAATGAGAAAGTGAAAATACAAGTATAGCATGATTTAAAATAACCGCTCTGTGAGTTTTCAACAGTAAATTTCCTTTCCTATCGATTCATTTCCCTGACTCTAATTACAAAAGTAGCAGTAATATAATTACGGAAAAAATGAGACTTGTTTTTAAAGACAAGTAAAAATTGATTTAACAATTAAACATTTTAAATATGATATTTAGAAGTATTTTTATTTATTTCTTCAAAAAAATTAAAATACTTCGTCCTTAGTACTATATATGCTTAATAATAACTACCAAAAATATCTAATATAAAATCAATTTAATTTTTATAAATAATAACTGTCAAAATGAAAAACATCTAATATTAAATAAGAAAAAATGTTCTATAAACTGTGATAAAAAGTTGTAATATTTATTCTCAAAATTAAAAAATCATTAAAAATGTTTCTTCTTATAAAATTTCAACCACTTAAAAAGATACACCTTTATTTTCCCCATTTTTCTTGTTTTTTAAAGGTTCTTTCATCTTTGTCATCATGAAGTCAGGGAGCTTAGGAGTTATACCTAAAACGAAATATTACAATGAAAATTCATTCTTTCTTCTAAGTAAATAAAATTTCTTTAATTAAATTTCGTTTTAACACATTACATTTTGCTATGCACTTAATTTTTCTGATTGTTTTAATTATGTACTTAAATTAAGATAAAACTAATTAGAATTTTACCAACGGTAATGCAAGCTAATATAATTGGATATTAACTGAATATTAAATTTGTAGTTTTTAGTTCCAAATGAAATATGGGTTTAACTTTAAAATTATAATGTTCTAAGATATTTAGAAATTCTCAAAAATTAAGGAGTAACAAGAAGAAAATATTTTTTCAGAAATTTACCTTAGATTTCTAAAATATTCAAAATATATGTACTATTTTATTTACGTATTTAAAGGCGTTTAACTGACAATTATATATTGTCAGTAACGTTATGTATTGAAAATAAATATTTTTTAACTATTTACGAAAAAATTTAATATAAACTTCAAATTAAATTGCTGGTACAATTTTTCTTCAAATTTAGTTTAAAATATAATATGTATAGCTTAAGGAGTATAGTTGTTAGGATAGAATGTTGTTTTAAAAATGACTTCCCTAGATAAATAATTTCATAGTAATATTGCAAAAGAAAGAAAAATATTTATTTTTAATATTAAATTAATTGAATAACAAAATGGATTTAGCTATCATAAACATTCTTAATTTTTTATATGACTATGGAAGTAGTTTCGAAATTTGGAATAAATAATATTTTTATTTTAAAAGAGTATAAATATGTTAAGTTTCTTATTTAAGTAAATTTAACCAATTCCCATTCGATTCTATTTACTTATTAATAGTGATGTGTCACAGATGCCGTATGGTTCTTATGGTATATAATTCGTGTTTAAAAAAAATCACCAAGATTTGTAATTATACGTAATAGACGTAATTGTTATGTAAAAGTTCTTATCTTTTTAAGAAAAAAATTTAAAAACAATCAATAAAAACAAATAAAAATAAAAATATTAGGATTTTTAACAAAAGAAACTTCATTTGAATTATCTTTACATGAATTCTAATAAAAATGCTTAAATAAATAAATTGTTCTGAATTATCCGTCGATAATGTATAAGATTGAGTTGCCAAAACAGAATGTTGTTGAATATTTTTTACATCACAGTTCAGTTCTATCGATCTTTCTAATAAGTTTGTTCTACTTTTCTAATCTAGATTGAGAGAAAATTATTAAAAAAATCCACCAAAAATTTCACTGGATTCAGAAATGTGCTGAAAAGAATACACGGCATATAACATATTAGCGCTCTCGTTAATGATACTCATTACAATGAAATTTATTTCATTCAATATACAAAATAAATTAATTTATACATTAGAAAAAGAACAGTTAAATTATTGAAACAATTATCCAATACACCACAAAGTAAAATAATTCAAAATGTATAAATTTCAAATGCAGGAATGAGAATAAAAAAATTATGTTCTCTTTTATATTATTTTCAAGGAATAAATTTATTTTAACTGTTCATTTACCCTAATAAAAATTTATGATAAATAATACTTAAAATTAAAATTATTTCTAAAAAAAGTCAGCAAAATTCAAAGTATATATTTGACCTACCAATTGATTTTAGAACTTCCCAATTTTTTATCAAATTAGAATATCGCTTTTTTTCATAATCACTTAAAGATTCCCATTCGATTGAATTTACCAAGTTTTCTTCCCGAATTATATCCATTAAAAATAGATTTTTACTTTCTTCAAAATAATACAAAAAATGCAGAATTGTCTGTTTTATCTTCTCTAACTTCTGTTTTAAACAAATGCTTCTTTTTACAGCGTTGTTTGTTCTAGAATTACAACATCGTTTGGTTCATAAATATTCTTCGAATGCCACAACTCTGAATGAAATTTAAATTATGGAATTGAAAACTAAAATTAATAATCTAATTATA
>JAPDSC010115490.1:0-29061 GCA_026290005.1 Latrodectus geometricus
TGCTTTAAATTATATTTTACTATTAATTTTAATAATTTTCTTAATAAAAATTATATAAGTTAACACATTCTTAAAATATTTATGAATTGACATATATAAAAAAATACATGAGAATAGTTCTGGTATTTTATTTCATTTGCAGAAATGTTGATCCTTTTTCTATGAAACAAAGTAATGTACCAATTTGTAAGTAAGAAATGGTTAATATCAGCTGATATGCAAAACCTTATAAAAATGTTGAATACTTCAATTTAAATATTTAATTAATAATTTTATTCAAAAATTTAAAGTTTCAATGTTAGTAAAATTATGCGTTCTGAGTATATGATGATTTTTTAAAATTATGAATGAATTGCTGATCTTATATAAATTTAAAAAAATGCATTTAGAGTAGAGTCAGCTGATCATTCCATCTAGTTTTCTTTGGATATTACTTTCAGTGCAAAATGTGCATCGATTTTTATAGGTAACACAAGTTGTGATTTGGAAAAAACATGGTTTTTGCTAAAATTTTTATTAATGCTGAATGAGATTTCTTGCATAGCTCAGATAAACATGAATGCAATGTTGAATGTTCTAAAAATTCTAGGGCACCCATGTAATAAATTTTTTTTAAAAATATTATTTAATTTCCAAAAATTTTCAAATGATTACCATCTTTTGAAAATTTTTGAAGTCAACAATTCAATTTAAAAAATGTCTTACATAGCTTTCAATTAAGTCTCAAATGTTCTTTCAATCAGTGTGTAGATATAATTCAATTGAAGAGACTGTTCGACATAAGCTTTAGAAATTTAATTTAAGTTCAGAGTGAGGTTTATCAATCTCATCACATAATCTGGGTACTACTGTGTGATATGACTTGTTATGTCCTCAGCCTTAGAAATCTAAACATTTCTTGCGATAAAGCTACTAAACACAAAATTATGTAATTATCACTGTATTTTTCAGTGAATACTTTAGTTCTAAAAGTTGAAACACAGATATTCTTTAATAATAAATTTCCCTTGTTCATACTAAATTTGAGAAAAATATGTTCCACATGTACTAACTACTAAGGTGTGACACAAAGGAAAATTTGCCAGAAAAGACACATTTTTTATTAAATATTGATGAAACTTGAAATAAAATTTACATAAAACAACTTATTGATATGAAGAAACTTATTACTGTACATTTAGGTTCTTAAAGAGAAAGTTTGTACATTGTATACATATATATATAATGCCAAGATAAACTTAATGCTTTTAAAGAAATTTATTTAATATTTATCCAATCATGTGTAGATTAGAAAAACAAGTAGAAATGCTTTTCTCTCTAGAAAATACTTTCTTTTAATAGTAAATGCAGATTTTGAAATAGGTGGGAATACAGATCATAATTTATCTTGTAATTGAGTGATTGATTTTGTTAGTTTTTAATAATCTTTGTTTGTTAAATCGCATGCATTTTTTATTACATTTCTTTCCAGCTACATCTGCAATTTCAAGCACTCTTATTTCATTAGATCTAGTGAAAATAAATTTTGTTATCAGATGCTTCAAATTCAAAAAATTTCACAAATTAAATGACGTATTAATAGTTTACAATGTAATCTATTGCCATTCAAAAGTAACTTCTTTTCATATATTAACAAAAATTTTCACAATTTATTAAATAAGTAATATTTATGTATACATTCAGATTGAAAATTTTATTTGTGTGAACTCCAGTGGCTTAGTACTTTGATCCCCTTCCCTTTAAGATCAGCAAAATCAAGCATCATGCTCTATTTTGTTTACCTTAAAGAGAATTGTTAGAGCAACCACATTCTTCCTCATTGGGTTGTTGGAACTTATTGGCTTGGACACATGTCCACATTAATCTGTGACCGTTGGAGATCAAAATGTCAACTTGGGTGTAACCTCATCATTTGCTTGTGTTCAAAATTATGAGGTGTTTTGGTAAACAAGTATTCCAAATCTGCTAACCTTAAGGCGCTGACTTCTGCTCAGCTCCACTGTTATATATGTATTCGTTTTTGTGTGCTCCAGCCTATTTTTCGAGATGGGCTCTACCATTTTGTTAGAAGTTGCTGAATAGGTGTTTAATAGATTTAAAAACAGGGATTAAGCAGAAGAATCCTCAATACTTGACCTGCACATATATCCTAGATAATCATTTTCCTTGGAGAACAATGCGACCACATCCCCCTTTCGTTAACATAACTTATCATGCGTTTACACTTGTTTTTCAAATTCAGTAAACTGTTGGTAAAAGAAGTATGTTCATGGATAAAATTATTTCTGAACTCATTTTACAAGATATAGTTAGAAACTTATTGAAAAAACTTAAAGTTAATACACATCTGATTTATTTTTTGCAATGGATTCAAAATGGCGAAACTAATAAACTTGTATACTTTTCCGGATATTTATCTTTTACCATTAGCGATCTCTGTAGAATAATCAGAATAATTATTTAAAAATCAGAATTTTAGGTGTACTTAAAATGGGTAATGTTAAATTGTACAGCAAGAATGAAAAAGTTGACATTAATTTAAATTGGGGTGTCTTATCATTAATTCAAGAGGCGTTCAAAAATGTAGTATTAACTTTTTGCCAAGGCTTTTATGATAGCATTTTCAAAGTCGTATGTTAAAGTTATTTCCTTTCAGTTATGGCTATTGTTATTGCCAACAGTATTAAATGTGAAATGAGTAAAATTGTGAAAGACTGCTAAAACAATACAGGAATATTTGCGATATGAAAACTTGAAGAAATATAAACGTCATAATTCAAAAATTACCAAACTTCTCAAGAAGAGAAACTGATTGCAATTTCACTTTGGAAAAACAACACCTTCGTAAGGGAGTCGGATAGTACTTTAACATTGTAGTCCTTTATTCTTTCAATTTTATGTATCTGAAGAATATAAAAATAGTATCAAAAATTTCTTTTGTTAAAACAAATGTGAGAATAAAATTAATTCATCTCAACCTCAAATTTCAATATGTTTTTTAAAAACTGGAATTTATAGTATAGCATAATTATGTTGTATAATTACATAAAATGATTAGTACATACTTTGCTTAGAAATATTTTAAAGTGGCATCTCAGAACTTTGACTAGCATATTATTAATTATTGAAATCTGGTTTATGCTGATGGTTGATTGGTTAGCGTTCCTAACGCATAGGCTTGTCCTTGGTTCAAATCCAAGTTTGAACATGCCAATTTCCTTTCTCCGTGTTTCATTATTCTTCCTTTTGAGATGAATGAATGTGCAATATAAGTAGCTTTTGGTGGTGTGACGCGAGTAATGTTACTCATTTAAGTTACATGATTCATTATAAATGGCTATCAGTTCCTGCCTCGTTATAATAAAGGGTTAGTCACCAAATGCCAGCCATTAGGAAAAATCATTTATAGGCTTATTCTTAAGTTCACAAGCAGGATTACTGCAGTTGACTAATTTTTTACAATAAGAAATATTAATTTAGATATTTCTCAAATGATTCAAGCAGAAAAAATTTGGACTAAAAGTGGGCTATTTAGTGTGATAAATATTTTATATACTGACATTTATTTATAAATTGCCATTATTAAAGAGAAGAATGAAACACTTGCCATTGAAAAGGTAAAATTCAAGAACCTTATTACATCAGTTAAATTGACTACATTGTGGGATAAATATCTTTACAAAGAGATAAAATACATAATGGTTTAAATTAATGACAGAATCTGATGTTTCAGAATGAAGCAGCATATGTTTAAACTAGAGAATAAAATACTTGATAAAAATTTATGAAACTTAAATATTATGGGTACAAGAATATTTCTTGTAGAATTATTCACAAGAATTCTGTTCAAAAATTTGATGAACACAAGGAATAAGGATTTTGTTTAGTATATTTTTGCACAAATTTAGTTGTCATCGATTTTAAGTAACATGTAATTGATTTTTATTCTTGAGGAAATATGATGTATATTTTCCCTGTGAGAGAGTAGAATAAGAATAATATTTGAGGCTTGAAAATAGCATTTAATATTGGCTATAAAATAAGTTACAATTTGATTTCATTTTTTATGTTTAGGTACGGATGATGAAGAAAGTGGAGAAGAAAGTCGGAACAAAAAAAGAGTTCGTGACGCTGTTGAATGTAAGTTTTCTTGTGCTGATTTTTTCTTAGATTTTGTGTAGATAACTTTACTGTAAATTTTATTGATTTATCATCTGGATTGTATTTTCTCTCATTGTGAAACAATGCGCTTTGGTGAAGACTCTGAGTTTAAGAATTTCCATCAATCGTCCACAAAAATTCATAATTTCTTCTCTTTCATGCTCTTTCTCCAAATGGATCGTTGTTTTAGGTTCGCTGAACATTGACTTTGCTGACACTTTACATTTTAAGTCTGGCGCAAAAAAACAAATTTTTTTTTCAGAAGTACAATATTATGAGGCAATATCCTATCTTTCATATTTAGACTAGTAAAACATTTAATCACTTTAACAATGTTAAGCTGCCATTGTAGAAGAATTATAAGCTGCCATTGTATAGCTTTTAGACATCGATTATCTTCCTCTTTAAATTCATTAGTATTTTCTTATTTATAGTCTATCAGTTTTTCAATCATTTTCAATGTTGTAATAGCATGTAATTCATCTATTCATTTAGTGGAATATACACAAGTATAGTTTGAGTATATTTTTTTGCCTTAAATAAAATATGAAATATTTGTTTTTATAGCAAAACTCTTATTAGTGATTTTACTAAAGAAACGTTTACAAAGTCACCAGTCCTTAAAAATAACCTTCTAATTAAGTAAAAACAGATCTTCAATGACATTGGTATTCAAAATTGAAAAAAAAATTGTATATTTTGTTGAATTTCTTGAACAGAGCTAAAAATAATGTAAAATCGCAACTTGGAGACAAAGATACAAATCATAAGTTGAATACTTAAGCATACATGTAATCGGGGCAGAACCAACATTACAGAACTCCCATTTTGTAAAGTTCACCTCACCAAATTTCAAGGTATTATTTTACCTCAATCAATTGGATTGAAATTTTAACAGTAACAATGAATAATTACCAAGGTTTAGTAGTTAAATATAAGTGGGGAATTGTGGGGAGTCTAGAAGTAGGTTATTTTCAAGTCCAGATTTGAAGTGACTTCAATTTCATGCTCAGTGTCATGTGAAATTTACAAAAACAGTTGTAGCAGACTGGATCCATTGAAAGAAATTCTGGTACACATCATCCAAGAGCCATGAAAGACAGAGATGATCGCTAGTTGTCTATTCTAGCAAAGCGTAATAGGGATGCTACAGCTTCTCAATTCCTTTGTCTTGTATACAATGACAGGAACCAGAGTTTCAAGGGTAATTGTTTCTAGATGGCTTCATGCACAAGAACCTACAATTTACTTCAACTTAATTCTTGCAAGAAAGTTCATTTAGCATGACCCAAAGAAAGAATCAAGATAGGAGTATGGATCAATGAACGGCTGTTCTCTTCTCTGGTGAATCCTAGTTTAGCCTGACCAAAGATTTTCAAAGTAATTTCAAATGGAGAGAACCAGAGACCCTATACCTGCTGCTGTAATGTGTGTGAAATCAACCATTATAGCTTCAGTCGTTTAATTCTATAGTTTGGCATCATGTTAAATGGCCACATAGCTCTCTATTCCTTTGGCAGAGGCAATGTGATTACTGTGAGGTATTGGAATGAAGTCTTAAATTCCTATGTTAACTTTTAAAAGCTTTCTAATTATAGATTGTTTCACTTCTAATGAGAGTTGAGTGAAGACCATTGTGTGTAAGTTCCACATACTTTCATGAACATTCTTTTGTGCAGAGCTACAAAGGATTTCAGTGTAGATAGCTGGGATTTTACATTGACTTTTCCCACCACACTTATTCCATGTGAAGGTGTACCACTAAAAATTTTGCATTGTAAAATAGTGAGTGGTAAAATGTTTTGAGATCAGCTTCTAAATATTTTCAACGATTTAAAATATGACTAATTCTTTCATATGACAGCAATCATTCAGTGTAAACAGTTTTCAAATTTCTGTTCGTTGTCAATTCATATATTTCCTTGTGTCTGTTTCTTACATAATATTTGATTTCAACTATTCAATAAATGTAAAAAATAATCTAAAAGCATTAAAATTACTATTGTGATGGTGTTATTACTAATTCAGGTTTATTTAGAAATGCATTTAACAAAGGATGGTCTTAATAACAGAAACTTTTAAAACACACTTATTGTACACTAGTTTCAATTGTATTTTTTATACTAAAATAGTTAACACTTATAGCTTTATGAAAGAAAATAAGTATTTAAAATCATGTGATGTAAGCAAAGTAAGCCACTATTAAATATTATAATTATTAGAGATAAGTTTTCAAATAATTAAACTCAACTATATTTTTCATTGATACTGTCTTCCAGATGATTCTCAACAGGAGATGTTTCAAAAAGAAACTGAACAACCTCTAAAACAAAAGCGTTTTAGGAAGAAAAAGAGGGGTGAGCTGGAACTTCTTAAAGTTGGCTTGCCTCCCTATTTTATAACTAATATACCACCACCGACTCCTCCATCAGCCAAAAGTTCTTCTAATTCTCCAATTGCATCATCACAGGCCACATCATCACCTCAACGTGTGGTATACCAAGGCCGAAGGAGAGGTCGCCCTAAAAAACAGCTCGATTAAGAGACAGCCAGGGCAAATTTGTAAATAGTGAGTTTTTATTTTGACAATTGAATAATTTCTAAGCTCTAAGATGTTGACTTATGGCAATGCTTGTAATATATGAATGATTTTTTCAAATCTTTAAAAATATTTTCAGACCCCAACAAAGAACAGCAGCAATCACGCCCAAAACTAAGAACCAGAAGAACAGAGCTGCAACTATTAAAGGCAGGCCTGCCACTCTTCTTTCAATCATAAATATAACTAAAGTATTTAAAAAACCAAATTATTTTCAAAAATAAAACAGTTTAAAAAATCATATATTAAGACAGCCCAATAAGTAATTTTAATAATTAAAAGAATAGAAAGCAATAAATAAGTATTTTTGTCAATTAAATTTTATAAAATTTATATTTCATTCAAACTCACTTTCATATGGGACCACTGCATGATTATTCACATATTTTTTTATGTTATATAATTTTTTAATATTATAATTTTTAATGTTTATAATAAATTGCATACTAAAATTATTCTGCAAATGTATAAATTTATATAACAAAAATTAATTTAATTTCTATTTAATTTTAAAACTTATTGCATTCATCCATACCTGTATACATATTCCATTAACTTTCCTTCAAAACTTGATTCTGCAGTATTACATTTCTTAATTATAAGAAACAAGAAAATTTTCATTATGTTTCAGTGTTTGCCATCCACATGTTAAACAGATAATTGAAAAGTTTTAAATTTTCTATATTCACCCAAGCAGCTCAACAGTTCATCAAGAATAAGCGGTTCCAATTTTTCGGCTTCCAAATTTTTAGAAATATACAAAATATATTGGTTCCTCACTAAATTCATAAATGTATTGCAAAAATTCATGTTATAATCATCTTCACTTATTACATTAATACAAGACACTAATATAGAATGCATTTATTCTAATACGGAATACTATTATGGAATGCACCACAGCATTCCCTCTAAGGGTTTTTAATGAGTTGTTAAAAAATAATTAGTTTTAGTAAGCTCATTTTTTTAAATTTTGCAAATTTCCCTTAATCTTTTAAAAATTTTAATCTATGCATGAGCAAAGGTTGGCTGTCGGCGATTCTAAATGAAAATGGAAATGAAGTTATTGTTATTACAGTTGTGGAATAGCTGAAAAGATAAAGTAGCTTATGTATATAAAATTTTTTTGCACTAATATACCAAAGGACCACACTTTGACCTAAATATTTGTTATGTCTATTTTATTATTTTCTTATTGCTGTTAAAGAAATTAAAAATCTGAGCAATCAAAATTTTTTAGTCTATTACAAAACGATTCACGATCAATAAAACTTGAAATTAACTATAATAGCAAGATGAAACATTACGAAATTTACGACAAATAATGTATTTAAATATTGCAAGGTTTATTTAAATCATATTTAAATAAAATTCATGAGAATTACATTTAATATTTTTTAATTTCATTTCATGTTTAAATTTTCACTTAAAAATCAAATAGTTATGTAAGATAACTATTTAAAGTAAACTATTAATTGGAATTTAAATATATTCTATAACTTTCTAAAAAGTCTTAAATTAAATAAAAATTGAGTAATAAAGTTGTAAGAAATATACTTCTGTTTAATTTTTATAGTCCAAAAAAAGCCCTTTCATATAGCAAACTAATGAAGTTTATTAATCAGTCTGAATTTTAATATTTTGGTTAAAGTTTAAATTTTAGGTGCTTCACTGTCTAAAAGCTTCGATTTAATATATCCAGTAAAAAATTATTTCATATATTTGTTACCAAAAACTCACATTATTTTATTAACTCTAAAATGTTAGGATAATGAAAGATTACTGATTTTTCATTTTGACAGCCATGAATCTCATGTATAATATTTTCTGAACAAGTTTGTAATATTTTATTCAAATGTGATTTTAAAAAAAAAGTTCTAATATTTTTATTCTATGGTTAAATTTAAGTGAAACTTGTTGAAAAAATTAAAAAATGTTTACATCTATAACATGAATTTACAAACTAGGTATGTATTTTCCAAAATTGAAATAATTTAAAACCTCTTGATTTTTTAGATTGAAGATTTACTTCAAATTTAAAGCAATGTTTTCATTTTGAAAGAAATGTGTCATGATATATTTTGTTATTTTCTGACTTCGTGTTCCAGAAATATTCCAAAATTTCCCAGAACTAGGAAAAGCTTCACCTTAAGTATACCATAATATTAAAACCAATTTTATTTGAAAATGTTAATTTTAATCAAAATAACTGAAATGAAAGAAAATAGATTCATTGAAAAGCAGAAAAATTTCCTGCTAATATTTAAATAAAAAAGATTTTACCAATTTGAAAAAATCAGAAAAAAATAGAAAGAATTGTGACATAGAAATTGAAACTTCAATGGAATTCTGTGAAGTTGTGTAAACTACTTAAGTAATTGACATTGTTGAATATTTTAGAAAATTAGGTTGAGCAAATGTTGTAGTAAGCTTGCGAACACAGTGCATGCAAGGGAAAATTTCACACTATTTTGAATATTCTAATGGAATTCTGGGTTTGTGATCTTTTAAAATCTAGCAGGTGATTTTTGACCGTTTAAAAACCATGCATATTAGTTTATCCCCCCATGTAAATTACCTACCTTAGGGAAATTTTCATTATGGAAATGGGTAAGAAAAATGAAACTCAAAAATCTAAACAATTTAAAATACTACATGTGCTATAAGTTGTAGACCAAGAAAAAAAAATATGCTACCAGACAACAATTTTGAACATAGAAAACTGTATACCAAAAGCATGGATGTATTTTAATATTTTTCTTTTTTGGGTGTTTTTTTCTATTATACAGGGTAACTTAAAAAGTACTTTGCTATTTACTGTAAGTGTCCTCTTGACAAATTGTTATATGTGTACACAGAGTTTAGATGCTATTAAAAACTGGTGCTGGAGCCCATTAAAGTGTTTTCTGTATATTTTAGGAAATATTGTGAGAACTTTGACTGTGAGGTAGCGGCAATATATATATTGTGATTGATAAAACGGATGGCTGTTCTCTTTGTTCTTATTGTGTTTTTTATTGAATCTCTAGTTGATATTTTGTCATTTACAAATTCAAGGCATAATGAATACGAAATTCTTTATTGCTGCAGAATGAAGTTAATTGAACTCAAAGTCTGAGAAAAGCATTGCCCTTTAGTAGGTTTTATTGTGATATTTTTAAAAGCGAGCATGCTGCTCAGCTTGCCAAGGTGAGACTTTTTATGTCACAACTTGACTCACCTCTGTCTCTTTGTAACATATAAAAACGTTTACTGTAAATTAACAAATTATAGAGCCTCCGTTTACAGTGATGCAACTATAGGTAAGAGATAAAATGCCTTGCTCAACAAAAGTAGAATCCCCAATACCCAGCATTTATCTGTTGAAGTTGCTTGCTTTCGTTTGCTTACTGCACAATTATATGCAGAAACATTTTCATCACAGTGGAATTAATGATTTAGCTTGTTGTCTTCTGTGTCAAAAGGAGATGGTGACCACCTCAGGAACTATCCCATTGTTTTAAAGTTTCATTAAGGCAACTGTAAGGACACTAATTTTTTTTTCTATGCTTCACTATCACTTTATTGATTAGCTGGTCAGCTAATGGCAGAGATGCCGAACATAGCCATTGGATAAAAAAAAGTATTAAGTTTTAACAAAAATAAAGATGTAGTATTAAAAAATATACAACAATTTTTTGAAAAGTTTTTTTAATCAAATGTCTTGTTTGTAACAGCACAAAATAAGTTTTCTTAAATACCAATAACTAAAATTCACAAAAAATGTAATATTTTGTGAAGAATCTGGACTTTTCACCAAACATTTCAATTAAAAATACCTCAACAGTAATAAGTACACCTATTAAAATGAAGAGTCTCATTAATACGATAAATTTGAATAAAATAAAAAGTGAAGTATACTTATGACAAAATTCATATAATTCCGTGTTTTCCAAAATAATTGAAGCAATTACTTTATTCATCAATACATTGAGCTATGTTGAGGAATGGATCTTGTTGATATGCACAAATTGCCCTTTCTTTTTTGAAACCTATAAAACAAATTTTTTTCTGCCAAACAAACATTTCTATCTCATATAGCCTTTTACAAATGTCAATGTATCGATCAAGCATTTTATTCTGCGCATGCAAAATCATCTAACATTCTAATATCCTTTAATTATTTTGAGTAGTGTATATAAGCGTAACTCAATTGATGGCTGATGTAAAGTAGCACCTGCCCAATCTTGGGTTTACAATTAAGAATTCGGCATTTCGTAGAAGGTTTCGATTTTAGGTTGCCAATAGTAGGTCTGTAGGTACTTGTGACAGTCGAAAGAAATGGGCCAAAGGGCACTTTCATAGAGTCGATGAAGTTGCTAGTGTAAAATCCAGAATCTTGCTGAATGCTCTTAGACATCTGGAAGGTCAAACTGATCTAGAATGTCTTTGTGTTTCTGAAAAGCTTGTGGGATGCTAAAGAATGTTCTATTATATTTTGAATATTCAAAGGGAATACTGGGTTAATAGTCTTCAATTACACAACGGATAGTTTTGTACATCAAAAAAATGTTAGAAGATGTCCTGGAATTTACTAGGAAAATTAAATTATCCTTGTCGTAGGGATATGCTTTATAGCTTCATAGGAAATAGCATCTGGAAATCACAGATTTACTTCTATGCTTTCCAGATTCTGATTGTCATTATTGATTAGGAAATTCATTATCCGAGTCAAGGTAAATTATGAAACAAGGTATACGCTATGAAAAAATGTTAAAACTTCATAATTAAAAGCGAATCTCTTAAAATAAATGGTAGTTAGTAAGAACGTTAAGTATTTTCAATCTTAATTCTAATTTATCCGCATTTTTAGCTGAAAAAAGACTTGCCAACTGTAAATCAGAATAGAAAATGTAAATTAATTTAATGATAATTGTGGTATACAAAGTGAAACAAATTATTAAATTGAATGAATGATTGTTTTAAAAAAAAACATTTTTCTTCCATATTTTTTTGTTAAATGATTCAAATGATAAAAGTAGATTAAGATTAAAAGTAAAATTTATAATTTTCCAGTGTGTACATTATAGCAACCCCACTGCTGTTTCATTTAAGGTAGATAGTTTCCTGTAAAATTAGCGTTTGCTGACAACATGAATGATACAAAAGTACAAGCTTTTAAAATAATGAACTAATAATTTAAATAAATTTTGTTTTATTAGCTTTTAATAAAAATTGAAAGAAAAATATTAATCTTGGTTGATGAGAAAGAACAAATGTAATTTATGTGCAAGTATTAAGTTGATTTAGGTTCAAATAAAAATAATTTTTCCTTTTTATACTAAAAATAATCAAATATTCAAAAAAGTAAAAATATTTTTGTTTTATTAAAAATATTGTAATTTTTTTTACTTTTCATAGTTTCCCACCCCCTAACAATTGTTATTTTCAATTTGATTGAAGCAAACTATGCCTATGCAATGCTTTACATTGACTTCATGTTTATATCAGTGTAAGATTGCTTATCCGTAAAAGAAAGATAATTGTATTTTATGTCCTAAAACATCGACATGTGAAAGAAAGTGACTTGAAAAACCAAAAATTGTGTGAGCTCCTAATTTTCATGTGATAATACTTGAAAAATATTTTCTTCAATCAGTATTTTTTTTTTCATCAAAGTCTTATATAATATAAACACTAATAAATGTATTCGTTGTTTCTACAAATAACTGAAACTACTGCAGATTTTTGTAACATTGGTATTTTTACTGCATCCAGATTACATATTTCAAATTTATAGTCATCCTGCTTAAAATATTTGAATGAAAAATGATGTGTGTGAATTTTAATGTATTTGGCTGCATTTTCATTTTTTGTGAATATTTAACTCTCTAGAATGACTGGAAATTTTTACTGGGATAGAAAGAGCTGTTTTAAATGAAAATTTCAAATAATGTGATATTAAATAAAAAAAGAAAGCATTTGCAATGAGGAAAAAAAATTTCCTTAACCCCAAGAAATCTTTTCATACCTTCCTCTTTCTCTCACACACACATGTATACACACAAATTTTTCTTAATATGATTAATTCATTTTATCGCCAAGTGGGAAAAAGTGATTGATTTTTCTTAATCTATTTTATTTTTCAATTTGAATGTCATTATACATCTACTAAAGTATTTTCTAAGTTAATTTTAAGCAATATGACTATTTTTCATGGTTTTTGTTGCTGAAAAACTTATTTCGTAAGCAGAAGCATCCTCTTTATAATATCAAAAAATTTTATTTCTTGAAGTATCTCATGGCTGGAGAGAGAATACACTCGCAAAACAGATTTCTTTAACAAAATAATTTTTTTTTCAACGAATATCTGTTTCTGAAGTTTTAAGACCAAACTATGCTTTCATAAATATTGTAAAGAAATAAAGGCAAGTAAGCTGGCACCAGGTATTTATGTATAGAGTATTATCGTAGAGTGTCATTAAGATATAAGGTAAACATTGTTTATAGTATTGTGTTTTATGGAGGTAAGTTTTGATGTTTTTGTACTGCCTGCAAATTATCAATAGTATTGTTTTGAATAGGTAAGTGTTCTCAAACAGTTCACGTCCATCAGGTATTTATACATAGTGAATATACTCCTGGAGTATCAGCAAGTAATGTTTTCACTGTTTTATATTTTATAGGGTAAATTTCTATTTCTTTACTACAAAGTACTGAAAGCAGGGTTTGAATTCAATTTAGTGAACTAATTTTTTTACTCTCCAGCTCATGAGTGCTTTAAGTTGTATTTTTAAGTTTATTAATTTTGTAAATGAACTTTTTACATGATTAATAAGCTTTTACATGATTAATAAATTTAAAAAATAAAAACGCTGATAGAAAATGTCCCCTATATTATTATGTTAAGTCACACACACACACACACACACACACACACACACCCATCATAGACATACATAGCGAATATATGTTTGTGTGTAAGAATGATAATCCAATGAAAGACAGAAAACTGTTGCTAAAAATGAAATCTAGGCCTATATAAATATTTTTAAAAAATTATTTTATAGTGATATTTCGATTATCAAGACGCTGATAATTCTATGCTATATTAAGGAAATCTTGGTTATTTACATAGGTTATGTATAATAATTATATAGATTTAAACCAATAGTATATAATAGTTTTATTAGTATTTCAGTTGTATTAATAAGAAACTGATTAATCTATTCTAGATCCGGATTATTTTACGTTCATTAAGAAATGCAATTATAGAGAACTAGGTTAGTTGTGTATTAGATGCTTTAGGTATATAGTATTGTATTTCTGAACCAGTTAGAAAAGAGGACCTATATTAGTAACAGATTTCCCATTACATTGGATTAAAAATTATTGGATGCTTTTCCTGAATAACATTTTTTTTTAACACCTAAAATAATAAATTTAAGAATAACATCCCCAATAGTATAACATAGTCATTTTTTTTCATCATCTGGAATATAATATTAGTAAGAATAAATGGCGGCAGATTTTTCAACACAACAGAAAAATTTAATTTGGCAGTAAAAAATTGGGTTTTAATACAGTATTTCGTTTTTATCAACTCATAGGTACTGAACAGTTCGTAATTAAATTAAACTTATCGTAAGTTTATTTATAGGTACTTTAATAACTTTAAAGCTATCAACCATTCCGAATTTCTGATTACACACATTTGTAAATATTTTAAGACATAATTGATGCAAAACGCGTGACCTAAAAATAAATTATCACGCAATGTAAAATTAGTGATATAGCATTCCACTAAGGAACTCTTCACGCTCTGATATTCCAGAATTCAATATTTTACTTTTGAAATTGAAGGGAGATTTTCATGCAATCTATTCCTTATTTTGTTTATTTTTAATTAATCAATATGTTAATCATCAATTTGTGATGAAAAAGAAACACAGATTTTAAAAAATCGTTTAAATTATTAAATTATCTTTTCTTTACAATACAATACAATAAAATTGTGTAAAAGCTGTTTGCAAATTGTAAATCCAGATTATAATCTTAAATGTAAAGTCTTCCTATCATTTGAAATATTTAAGAAGCAAGTAAGGAAAATAAATTTTTTGAAACAATCGTTGATTTTATTTATGAATTTGTTTCACTTTGTCTATATCAATTATCTACCAAACTAATTTACATTTTCTATTCTGATTTACTAATCGTAATCACTCGAAATATGGCTAAATTAGTATTAAGACTGAAAAATTTAACCTTCTACTTATTACTATTTATTTTAAAACATTTGCTTTTATTTATGAAGTTCTAACATTTTTTCACTAAAATTTATATCGTTATACATTGTTCCTTACATTACCTTGATTCCGCCTAATGAATTTCCAAATCAATAATGACAATTGCATATGGAAATCATAGTAAATCTTCCGAGATTTCCTGATGGTATTTCCTATGAAGTAATAAAATTTTATCCCCATGACAAAGATAATTTAATTTTCTTAATAAATTCCAGGACATCCTCTAACATTTTTCTGTTGTTTAGAACTGTCCGGTGTATAATTTTTCACCCAGTATTTCCTTTGAATTTTTAAAATATCATAGAACATTCGTGAGCATTCCACAAGATTTTCAGAAACACGATGACATTCCATATCAGTTTGACTTCGAGATGTCAAAGAGCATTCAGCTACATTCTGGATTCTGCACATCATTTTTGTAGCAACTTCATCAACTCTATTAAAGTATCCATCGGCTCATTTCCCTTGACTGTCATAAGTGACTCCGGATCTATTATTCGCAACTTAAAATCGCAGTCTTCTACAAAGTGAGAAATTCCTAATTGTAAACCTCAGATTGTGCAAGTGTTATTTCTGATGCTACATCAGCCATCAGTTTAGTTACGCTTATGTACACAACTCAAAATAATTAAAAAGTCATATTTTCTTTATGTATTTAGTGTTAGGGTTGAAAAAAAATTAATTAAAATCTGAATTTTGATACAGCATTTCCTTTTTTCGAACTTGCCTCATAAAATCTCTTCTGAAGTTAATTTACATGGTGGATTTGCCTAGTTGGCAGCTGAATACTAAGCTTACTTGCCTTCCGTTCAACTGTTTTCAAATCCCACCATAGGTTTTGTATATTTTTAACAATTTCGTGACGAGTTTTTTTAAAAACAACAATTTTGGATGCATAAACCATGAGTAGAGCACACTAGAATTCTAAAAGTAAGATGTTATGTTTTTAGGAAAATTTTAAACACTGATTTAGGACCTGGACATATGTGTCCCTTCAGTCCTGACTAGTGAGACATATGTGTCCTAGTAGTCTTCAATGAGTAATTTTGTAAAGAAAACTAATGAATTTCTAGTCAAAAAAATTTAATTATGAACAGTATGGTTTGAAACAATCAATGCACAATGGGACATTACACATTGTGCACATTGTTTTAGTGTCCAATTCCTTTTTTTGTTGTGCACATTTACAGCACCGCTGTCGAGTGTTTGTTGTTACTGGCAGATGGTCACCAACATTGAGTAAACTTAGTGATGCTTTGGAAGGGCGTCCAGTTCCTCTACGACGTTGAACTTTCCAGACGTCATCAAGGCTTCTGCAAGAGGTACAATGAAATCAAGAAGTGGGATTTTTCGATGTTTGAGTTCGCAGTACGCACTCCATGAGTTGACCACTGCGCTCATCAATAGGCGAAAAAACACTTTTTTCCACCACTTATAAGATTTTCTATCTAATTCATAAACATATTTGCCATTTGGTCTGCAAGGTCTACACCTACCATGATTTTGTTGTAGAATTCGATTGCCACAGGGCACTCAAATTATTTCTTGTTTCCATCTTTCATGGTGCGATTTACTTTTTCCTGTTTAGCTTCGTGGTAATTACTTAGCATCATCTGTTTTCCAAAAATAAGTTATTTACTTTTGTACAGTATGGAATGAGCTGCTACAACACTTCAAAAACGCGGGAATAGCATTATTTATGGATATGGTCTATTATTTTCTCTGCGAGGTCACTAGCTAATGAAGCCATTCGCCTCTATCCTAATAAATTGATTGGCCTAATAAGTTATTTGACAGAAAATGGAGAAGTTGAACATAGTGGTCTGTCTAGAGTCAGCATGGTTTTGGTTTCGCTTTAGCCTAACACGGAGCTTGGCCCCACCCCCCAAGTTTCCCGAGTATTTTATTGATCAAAAACAAAGTTTACAAAGTCTTGCAAGGCAAGAGGATACAAATTACAGTTGACAAATAACAGTTTACAGATTTTCCAAACGCAAATAGTCTTGGTTACGAAACAATTCAATAAATCTTGGTTAATACACGTATTTACAACTGCAGGGGGGAAAAAAACCCCATTGTTACAGAAGAAGTTATAAGAGATTCAATATATTTACAGTTGGTGATATTTACAAATTTAGGGCCGAAACCCTATTTAAATACAAAAGATTAAGATCAGTCACAGTTTACAAAATTACATAATTAATACATTTTAACTTGTTACACAAATATTACCTCATTATTTACATTGTTACATAATCAGTTAAACCAACGTAAAAACTTACGTTTGTTTAACTGAGTTTTTATTTTTATTTACACATTTAGGAGGAAAAATAAACAATTACATAAGAGTAAGCGAATATATTGAAGGGCAGTAAGTACTCCCAAGGTTACTACTGTGATTGCATGATAGGAAAAGAAAAGAAAAATTTAGTCAATAGTCGGACTGAATCTAAGGACCGCTCTGGGTCTTTTGAAATTTTTACGTTTATAAATATTGTAATTAGGAATATTTCGACTAGCGTCATTATTGATTTTGTAAATATTATTGTAAAATTTTATAGCTAAATGCCTGATGAAGTTGAGTAATGTGGTCATTCCCAATGCTTTCCTGATGTCCTTGTTTCTGAAATAATATTGGGAATTGGAGATCACCCTAAGTAAGCTGCTTTGCTTGGCTTCAAGCTTCTTAAACGTTGAGTTCGGAGTGCCTCCCTAGACCGACGAGGCTAAGTGAGAATAGGTCTTAAGTAGGCCTTATAGACCGTAATTTTGTTCTTAATAGAGAGTTTGGAATTTCTGGCTAAGAATGGAAACAGCACTTTAGCAGCTCTCATGTATTTCTGTATAATTTTGTTAACATGTTTTTTCCAATTTAATCTTTTATTGAGAGTGACCCCAAGATACTCTACATCGTCGCTCCAGTTTAATTCTTCATTAAAAAATTTTATTTTATAGCATTTTTTGATGGTTTTTGTGAACCTTACTGCCTTACATTTGGTAGTATTAATTTTAATTTTCCACTTTAATAGCCATTTCTCGATTTTCTTGATGTGGGTAGTGAGGTTTTTGTGAATAGTGTCCTAGCTTTTGTGAGTGGTAAGAATAGCTGTGTCATCCGCGAAGAGACACAGCATTGATTGATGATATTGTGGAAAGTCATTAATGTAAAAGTTGAACAACAGGGGTCCTAGGAGCGAGCCCTGTGGGACTCCTGCCTCAATATTTCTGGAGAGAGAGTTTTTGATTTTGACTTGATATGTTCTATTTTGTAGATAATTTTTAATTAGTTTAACCAAGTACGTAGGGCGTCCATACAGTATTAATTTAAAGAGTAGTCCCTCATGCCAGACTCGATCGAAGGCTTTTTCAATGTCCAGAAACAGGGCCCCAGTGGAGTTTTTGTTTTTAAACCTTTCCGCATTTTTTTCCGTCACCCGCAAGAGCTGGTGAGTTGTTGATAACTTCTTTCTAAAGCCAAATTGATGCGGGATAATTACTTTATTTTCAGTTTCGAATTCGCTAAGTTTTTCTAGAACAACTTTCTCTGTGATCTTTGCTAGAGATGGTAAGAGCGAAATCGGCCTATAACTAGTAGGTAATGAGGGGGTATGTCGGGCTTTTTGATTGGGATAATAACTGCTTCCTTCCACTTGGGGGGGGAAGTGATCTAATTGGATAATACTATTAATTATCTCCGTGAGGAGGCAGATAGCTGTAATTGGGAGTTGTTTGATAATTTTATTGCTAATATTATCATTTCCGGGACTTTTTCTAGGGTTCAGACTATTAATGATCTCTTCTACCTCAGAAGCTTTTGTTTCATTTATATTCGTAGGGGGTTGTCTATCAACAAAAAGGTAGTTGTTAACAAAATTAAAGATTTCGATTTGTTGGGGGGGGGGTTATTATGATCACTAAGCTTGAACTGATTCATGAGGCTATCTACTATAGCTTCGGCTTTAGATTCATCAGATGCCAAGTACGAATTGCCATTATTAATTGGTGGAAATTGTTTTCTATTGAATTTCCTCCTATTTACTGCATTCCACAGTGACCTGTCCTCAAGGTTAAGCTTGGCAAGGTGTTCATCCCAGGCTGGATGATCGAGTCCGGCAGGTTGATCTCCGCTATTATTTCTTTTTGGGTAGAGGAAAGCTTAAGTGCTTCTTGAATAGAAGCTGTTAATTTATTAACTTTGGAGTCAATTTCTGCAGTACTATTGGTTTTGAGAAATAAGTTGTTGGGTATAAGTTCATTAACAAGGTGTCTAAATTTAAACCAATTAACGGAGTTTTTTAGCGTTAAATGTTTTTGTTTATTGTTATAATAAGCAATAACGGGGAAGTGATCTGAGGATAAGTCCTCAAAAGTAATATGTTCGATAGGGGCTGAGATGGTTTTGGTAATTAGGAGGTCGATATAATTTCCGTGTGTGGCTCCATAATGTGTGGGCTTGTCAGGGGTATGAATAATGGAATTGCTGCTACAACACTTCAAAAACGCAGGAATAGCATTATTTATGGTAGTGCCATCTAATTTCAGGATGAATGAAAATACTTTAAAAAACTTTGGCAGGACTGGTGGGTAAGTCTCTCAAAGCGTTTCTGTCCCAAAAGATTTTTTTGAAATTTGCTTGGAATGTATGTGTCCCGTTAGGCGCGAAAAGGTTGATAGTTAAGAGTCCTCTTCGAACTGCAAGAAGGTCTGGTTTTAATTAACCTTAATATGCCAAAATTTTCATTGAGCTACAAACACAAACTGCAATGTAGATATTAAAAGGGTGTTCAACAAATTCTGGCCTACGCAACATCAATATTCATTTTAATAATTTCATTCAGAATATTAAGTTCTAATATTTACTCGACTAATTTGCTTAAAAAGTTCTTAAAAGAAGAGTTTCTTCTTTAGGTAGAAATTTTTGTTCTGATATTGCACAATTTTGTGAAGCATTCCGCGAGTAATTTTTTGTCACTTAAAATCAAATTGGAAAATTCTTTAATGTGTGCTTTAATTATTTTTTTATCTTTAGATACCTTGAATTTTTGAAGGTAGTGAGAATAGTATAGAAATATCAAGCATGTGGGAAATACTGTAAGAAAAATTACATGTTTTCCTAATAAATTATCTTAAATCATGAAATATAGGAAATTTTATGAGATGTAATAAATAAAGTGTCTAGTTGGGGGTATCAAACATGTAATAAATTAAATGTCTAGACTAGTTCAGTTCAACAATAAATAAATTGTGATATTTGTCGCAGGTTTTCACATTAGTAGATGTTTGGAATCCATTGAAACTATAAACTACACATGAAGCGTTTTCCCACGAAGGCTAATTTGTGATGCAAAACCATGACAAATTAGCCTTCTTCCGAAAAATTAACCCGTGAGGAAAAAAAATCAAATCAAAACTCACTTGATTGAAATACCTACCTTGTTAGCTCTGGGATGTTTTTGTTAACTAACAACTCATTGAATATACCAACTGATTTCCATTGGAGAAATTATCTTTTACCATTTGAGTTCATGTTATGTAAGAAATTATTAATTTCTGAGTGTTTTATTGAAATTAATTAAGTGTTATTGTGAATTTATTTATTCTTTATTAATAAATCCAGAAATAATTGTTAAACCAAGTAAACAAATACATTTTATGGTTGTCAAAATATTAAACAGTAATCTAATATTTGTAAACATTTTAATAATATAATTTCCAAGGAATTTTGTTTAATAAATCATACACTGGTCTAGAAACTAATATTTAGATGTTAAATTTTTAATAAATTATAATTACATAATTCTTATTAACTATTATATGATAATTTTATTAATAACTATAAAATATGAAATTCTAAGAAATCAACTTTAGGATGTGCCTTCGTGAGATTTGTGATTCCCCATGAACAATCAATAATTAATTAGGAAATCAAAATTGTATATTGCATAAGGATAAATAGATTGATACGTTTGTTATATTAAAAATTTTGGTGTAAAAAAATGCTTTCTATATTAAAGACTTGATTTTTAGAATGGATTTTAAAAATTTTTAAACTAATGAATGGTATTGCTTTCCATGTTGTTCTTCAATGCTGATAACTATTACCCTTTTATTTAAATATTTACAGTCGTATGAAATATTTTATATACTAATATTTGTGCAAAACTTTAAAATTTTATAATAAGTTAAAAAAATTTATTATCTCGAATTCCCAATGAATATGAAAATATCCTTTGCTCATATGTAATTAAAATCATGTTTCCCTGTTGACGATCTTCAAGTAAAATAATTAAATGTCAGAATTTTAAAAAAAATTGTATACAAAAAATATCACGAAATTTCTAATGTATGAAAAGTTTCTTTCTAAGCGTTATAATGAATTATTTATTAAGATAAATTATATCAAAGCAACTCTTTACACTAGTAGTTTCAAAACCTTTTGCAATGTTTTGTAAAATAAGATTACATTGATAATTTGATTATTTAGATGTAATTGAAGTCTTATTGAATAAACTTTGTCAGTGAAACCATTTTTATAAGATATATGACAAAACTAAAATACCCCACATTTTAAATTTTTTTTTCAATCTGCATAAGATCTTTTAAAAAAATGGGAAAACATTAATGGTTTTTATCTTTCCAAACAAGTACATAATTTTGTAACTATATTTTTTTAGTTATTATTGGTTATTGGTGATACTATAGGAAATATCTTGCTAACTTGATTATACTATGAGGAGTGAGCACATTGAGTTCAAACTGGTGTATTGCAGTCCTTGAATTACTATTCAATGACAATAGCGCAGAATGAATTAACAAGATTAATAACCATAGAATATAAAGGAAAAAAACATTCTTCGATACAGTTTGGAAATTTACCAAAAAGTGTTTAAATATGCTTGAATATTTTTATTTAGAATAATTTTAAATATGACAGAAATCTAAGATATTTATAAAATATAATAAAACAACTTCTGAACTTTTTATTTAACAGAGAATTTTATTAGTTTAGTAAACAGAAGAAATAAAATTAGTGTTATACAGAGCATATTGCTTCAAATTTGATTTGCCATGAAGTGTTTTGATGATTTTAAGTTTTGTAGCATTATTTTATGCATATTTTCATAAATATTCTGTACGATTTTTATCACTCGGTTTTTGAATATTTTCCTTCTTACAAAAATTTTTTTACAGAACAATTGTCATTGTTGAAAACACTATTTTCAAAGTATTATCAAATTATTATCTTCATTATAACAAAGCAGAATATTGCAGTTGAATGGGCAGAGCTATGATTTGAAATAATAAATTTTTAATTAAAGCATCCCAGACTGCAAACACACAAATATTTTTTAGTTATAAATAATTGAAAAATTACTTTGCTCCTTTTAAGACAATACGACCCTGATTGTTTAATAAACCTTTAAAAAAATTTTTTTATTTACTAAACCTCTTTTTTACGTCTTCTTAAAATATTTCTTTGCATTTTTAATGATATGCAGAGAACATATGAATGTGAGCTTGATGAAATAGTGTATAAAAAAAATCTGAATATTTTATAAAGGTCTAAGATGTTAAGTATGTGCAGATTTCTTAATTATGTTTAAACTATGTTGATAAAAACATTTCATTGCATTTGTTAATTGTATTATTTTATTATTGAAAATCTTTTTTTAAAACTGTATATAAACTTGTTTTTGGTGTATATTAAAATCCACATATTACTTTGCATTTTTAAAAATTTAAATAAATACTGTAATTTCCTGCTATAACAGCAAGCATTTTGTGTTCTCAATTATTTTGAAAAGTTTATTGAATTTATATCAATAATAGTTTATATAATGAAAATATTGTATTTATAAATCGGAAAGATTTGTACTTCAAGAAACAGGATTTTTGTTTCATAATAAAATTTATTTCCTTCTAAGAAGAACTTGTTAAAACATTTGTAATAAGAATATCAAATATATTTCTTATCAAATTTATAAAATCTTTTGTCTGAAAATTTTTAAGCGTACTATAAATATATGTAACCAAATTTTATTAAATTTCATTTTGAACGATGAGATTTTTAACGTTTAACTATAAATGTTGTAATTTTAGTTCATAAATTATTTTTTAAAGGACTGTCTTCAACAAAGAGAATTGTAAAGTATATAAATTAAAACTTTGTGTCCAAAGGTTTAAATTTATAATTCAACTAATCATGATCGTCTAAATATTGTAAAACATTTTTTGACAATTTAAGCAAAGAAAATTCTAATTTTAAATTCAGTATTTATTAATAAAATTTTTAAATATCTTGAAATGCCAAAAAATATTTCTAAAAATTTGTAACATAGCTTTGTGACAATTCTTTTCTCTTTTTACTAACATTAAAGAAATTTCTTACTTTCCTATCCTTTCTGTCACAAGGCTATTTTGCAGAAATTTCACTTAAATGTTATATTCTTAAGCTATTCGAGTTTCTTTAAATTGTTTTTAATAATGAAGACTAAATTGACTGTTATTTGTACAAAAAGCTTTTTGTGATTTAGAACTTGTTTATGTAATTATTTCCACTATCGGCTAAGTTTTTTTCATAAGTATTAAAGAATGTATATGAACTTGGAATATTTTCATGGGCAATTAGATTTGAACTGGACTTACTTAAAAACTAGATTAACTGATTTTAACATTTGTAAATCACATTTCACTTAACTTAAATCTTATCGTTCATTATGTTAGATAATTTAACATTTGTAAATTGTAAACAAAAAAAAAAAATCTAAAAATGAAGGGGCTGTCTTTTTTTTATTATTATGGAAAATTACTAATTGTGGATTTTGCTTTCTGTATACATCAAAATTGTGGTTAGTCTGTTCTTTAGAACATGAAAAATGCTGTCTAATCAAGAATAATTATTTATGATTGTCTATTTTTGCTGGTTTGAAGGGAAAATATGTGAATGAAGTTTGCTGCTCATAAATCTATATTAATGATCGTTATCTTAACTGACAAAAAAAATCTAAAAAAAATTTACCTGTGTTTATTGTTGTATGTTAAATTTGTGTATTTTGCCTAATTTTCCAAGCGTAGAATTTGTGTCTAAATTTTCAAATATTGCGCCTGCTTCTATTGTTAATTCTCTGTGGGGAGAGTCTGGTGTTATGTAATTTTTGAAAAGTATGTATAAAATTAAGATTGCATATTTATTGAGGATCAATTGTTAGACATCATTTTTTATAAGAAAGTTTATTATAATTACCTCCAAAATTTATTGTTGCTGTGCTCATGTTAAAGTATTACCTCTTAAAATGAGTTTACTGAATTTGAGTGATTTGTTAAATGGATTTCTTGTGGCCTATCAATATATCTGATAATTTGCTGTGCATATATTTGAATCAATTGCTACGGTTGCTGTGGTGGATTATGCATAATCAATCAACATAGATTTTTTTGTTCATGCCTTGTAAATTAAAGCTGTCACTTTGTAAGTGAATTTTTGTTAACATCTTAAACAAAGAAAGCTACTATCGAATGTGTGAGACATCTGAATCTCTGTTTATCATCTTCATCACATTAACATCATTTATCTCTGTTTATGTCAAGTATTACCTGTCATTGATCTGGTGGTTCATAAATAATACCTTGATTTAATATAATTTTATTTGAACAAATTGCTTTTTCTCTACTTTTTTGCATAATATCGATAATTTGAGAAAAGAAAGGTATCTCAAGTCGTTCTTCTGAATCTTCGATCCTACAATTACAATGCTTTTTTGGTAAAGCTTTTACAAACGTTTATAAATTATTTATTATTTGAAATTAGAAAATAATATGCATAATTTCATTATAGTTGTTAGCTATTTCAAGTTACATATCATATTTGAATTTGTTTTCTTACTTTTGTGTTTAGATAAGTAGATGTGGAAAATTTCATTTTCTTCATACAAATGTGCATATATATGTAAAATATAAAAGGCCTGTGTGTGTAAAAATACAAATTCCACTGTTAATTATTTTAAATTACACACCAAATTAAATTTGTTTCCTTATTTTTGTGTTTGGATAATTAGATGTAGAAAATTTCTGTTCGTTTTCTTGATATATATGTGTGTGTATATGTAAAATATAAATAAATGTGTCTATGTATATGTGAATGTAACTATCTGTGTATGTAAAAAATATATTATTTTCCTTACTTAAATATAAATAAATGTCTATTTTTTAATAATTAATAAAATTAACAAATCTTAAAATAATTTTTATAAACAGAAATTAGATTTTGTGTTTGATTTTTAAAATTTAAACTGTTTCTTATCAACATACATACAAAATATATTTACTATAAGAAGAAAATGGTATAAAAGAAACTTATGTGTGTGTGATCATATATCCATGGTTTACACCAGAAGAATGAGAAGGGATAATGAATTTGGGTATAATGAAACTTGTGTATTAAACTAAAATAAAATTATCCTTTAAATGAATTATATAAATAAATATTTTACAATTTAAGTATTGTAAGATGCTGGCAGAGTAGCTATTTTCCTTTTATTTCAGTAGTTTCCGTGAGTGTGTGTCTGGGATTCCACTCCCTTAAAAGTATAGGTATAAATTTATTGATCATGTGAAGAACAAAGTCAAAGTAGTTATTCAATCCAAAGTTAAAGTGTTGGGGATATTCTTATACGGGTGTACGCGCGTAAATATCGCAAAGACTTGCCAAAACGATGACTTCGTGATGTTCGGATAAAGTAACTGAAAGATTTGTTAATCCACCTTTGTATGATACCCTAACAAATACTTTTATCAATACCTCAGTTCACAGTGTGGAAAATCTGACGCAGCACCTATTAAACTGGCTACAAAATTGTGGCTCTTGTGTTGTTTTTGTGTACACCGAAAGAAAAAGTGATATAGAAAATTTTAGGAACAATAGTTTTGCATGTGATCCTGTTGTGTCAAGGATTTTCAGAGCATTGTGGATTCTCTTGCTGGCATGGAATATGAAATTGTTATGTTCGATCTTAAATCACATTGCAGCTGCTGAGGTTGCATTATATTCTCTTTTTTAACATCCTATCTCTCCCTCTCTCTGGTGTGCGAAAAATAATTAAACGTTTTTACATTTTTAAGAGGGACCTTACCCACACAGAGCATCAATCTAAAGATCTTTCAAAGGAGTGAAAGATTCCTCCCTCTCACCACTTGTATGTGGCCAAGGAACCGCGGGCTCTTTGTTTGTTCTTAACTGCGGGAGAGCATCTTGTAAGGCGATTTCTAGGTGAGTGATATTTCAACATTATTTGATTTGTTAGGGCTGCCACCCTTTTTGCCTTATAGAGAGCAATAATTTTTTTTTACTCTTTATATTTAAAATTTTTGTAATTACTTTCGCTATTTATATTAATGATATTGTTTATTGAATTTATTTAATTTTATACAAAATTTTCTTATGTTAATATTGCTGATGGTTGACAATGAAAAAATAATTATAGAAGATTACTGTCTTAAAATGCAAGTTGGTGCGGCTCTATTTCTGGACAACGTGCTAAAAATCTCAACCAGTTTATTAACCTATTTTATTAAAAATTTATCAAAATTGACAAGATAAAGGAATGTTTCGAAACGAAGATTCATCGTTCCATGAGAATATAAATTTAATCAAAATATTTTTATCTGATAAAATATAAGGATATATTAGTAGTGAAATATTAAATATTCAACATGATGTGAATTTACTTGTCTTTATCTTACATTTCTCACTTATGGTACTTAAGCAATACTTGTAAAATATTTATCTTAATATCATAAATTGAGGTAACGGCAATATTTGAGTGCGCCTATCGCATAAAATGCTATTTTATGAGATTATAATTTATTCTCATGAGTCAGAAACCATGCCTTGCACAACATCTAAATACCATTCATCATGTTTTCTGTGACGCATTTGATAGTCATTGGACAATTTACTGATGACTCGCACGTTGAATGTCATCATTTGTGTGATTATCGGTACCAGCATGAGATCCACACCTCACCAAATGTTTATTTAAAATTAACTTGCTATTATTTACTCATATTTGAATAGACTAAGGAAATCACGATATGAACTCCATATAGTTTTATTTAAAATAACCGTGGAAACATCTGAAATTGCTTATGGGCTACTAGCCAAATCAAGTAATCAATATAATTTAAGTATTCTTAAGTGCATAATAATTTTTATTTGCTGTTTCATATCTGTAAAGGAAAGTAGTGTTCATTCAGGTGTTTCATAAAGTATAGTATAATGGTGTATTCAGGTAATTTAAAAAAATTTTTTTTTCAAAATATTGCAAATTACCAAATTTACAAGATTAATGCGATTAGAACTAAAAAGATACAAGAATCGTGGAAATTCGATTATTTTATATATATATAATTTTTTTTAAATTTATTTTTAGTTCTTTAGACAACAATACGGCTCATTAGAAAAAAAAATTTCTACCTAATGTTTCGCACTCACAGCTCTCTAAGGAATTATTTTAATATAATAAAGTTTCTTAAGTGATGATGCCTTGCACGATCATTAACTTTCATACCTTACCATCACGTATGACCAGGATGAGATTTTAAGATTCTCTGATCTTTCTTTCTCTTTTTTTTTTGTAATTAATAAATTTATTTTAAAATTTCAATTCACATTTTTTAATAAATTTTATAGCTACTTCTCTACTTTTATTAAATTTATTTATATTAAGCTTTATTTTTTCCATTTGTAGGATAATGGTACTGATATTTTTGTTTTGTAGTTGAAAGTATGTACGTTTATTATTACTTATCTTTGCTAAAATTATTTTCTTTTCAAATATACAAATTTACATTAGCAGGGCTCGGAGTTGTCCCGATATTCCTTAAATTCCTGATTTTTTAAAAAAACGTCCTGAAATGTCCTTATTTTGAGAAATAAATCCTGGAATTCCTTAATTTTTTATTATATTCCTTTGAAAGTTTAATTTTAATTAATAACTGTATTTTTCAGTAGTAAATTTTTCTTTCATCTGCTTTCTATGCAAAAAGAAAGAGAAATTATTTTCCCCTTTTTTGTTCTCTTTCAAACAGGAAATAGGGTTGCCAAACATTCGTCTCCGCCACATTTTCACGAATTGGTCATTGGTCACGAATGTCTAACATCAAAAAAATTAAGGTTTGGGTTAACCATTAAATTCTATTTTTTGCCTTTACAGTCAAAATATTCTATTTTTAGTATTTATACAACTATATTTAATGGTGAGAATTATTTGCTCACGTTTATGCGCATGTGTAAATGCTTAACGCGCCATTTTAAACGATTTTGGTGGGGTTTTTTTTAAGAACGTTTATTAGCAAGTTTAGAATTTATTTTTTAAAAACAATTAATTTTCTTTTAAAAATGCCAAGGATAATAAAATTTTCCGATAAATGATTGGAATAAATGCCCGATTAAGACAAGGTGCCGAAGTGTTGACAATGTGCATTCTGTGGAGTGCTACGTATGCAAAAGCAAATTCAGTGTTTTAAATATGGGTTTTAGACAAGTGCTTGCTCATGTAGATGGATTAAATTTAAAAAAAAAGCTGTGAACAGTTACAAGAATCAAACACTATTTACTATCAAGTCATCAACTTCATCAGAATTCTCGACATCGACTGTAGTAGTGAATAACAAATCATGACTTCCCAAAACGACATCAGAGAAAACAATTTTAGTTTTGGTGGCAATAAAAACATTTGAAAGACCCTAAGACTCGGCATTTTGTTTCATTTTTCTAAAACTTTTTAACCATATTTACTTCTAATGCAAGAAATTAAACCTTTAGTACATGAGATGTACTGTAAGTTAAATGAACTTGTTTGAAGTATCATGTTTAAATTTTTAAATCCAGAAGAATTCCAGGGAAAAAATGGAGTGTAGTTACAATAAATTAATGTTGATTCAGGAAAAAAAATGGTTAAACTTAAAAACAAGGTTGAAATATATCATGGTGCAACAGAAATAGTGGAAAAGCTAACA
>JAPDSC010115495.1:0-18144 GCA_026290005.1 Latrodectus geometricus
TATATATATATATATATATATATATATATATATATATATATATATATTCTACATCCGAGGAGGACATCAAACCCACCACAATCTCCTAAAAATCTCTTATTCTTTTATACCCTTAACTTTAATAAAGATTTACTTTAATTTTCATTATGGATTATTTAAAAAATTTCTATCACAAAAAGCAATAATCTTTGCGCTATTATATTGTTTTCAAATTTTTATTCCATTTAACACAATTTGTAAGTTGATTAAGATTATTTTTTTTATTTGCTAGAAATTAAAAATCTATTTTTTGAAGTTTAAGCACTAAAATTTTATATCACCTTAATTTCTTTAAAATTGAAAAAAAATCATGAATGTAAGAAGATGAAACAATAAAAATTTATCTTTCATAATTTATCTTATAAATAATATATTTATTGAATATTTTAATTTGACGTTATCAGTGGAATAATCGTTTTCTATTTATAAAATAATTATATATACTTTGTTCTACATTCCAAATAAACAGTTACAATGTACTATTAATTATTCTTAATTGAATGTTATTAATAAGCGATTCATGATTATTTTTCTAAATTAGTAGTTTCTAAAAGAAATATTACTCCGTAGACGCATCATTTAAAGTGAATTTTGAAACACTATAAATATTTACGTGTATGAAGTGGGAAAACTCACTAACTGTGGAACTAAATGTCTAAAACCTAACTTTTAGGCTACTACCTCGAATAACAAGCACAAATAAATGACCAAAAGCATCAAACAATTGTTATAAAATATCAATCATGAACACTATTTAATTCTTTTCTGACTTCATACAACAAACATGTGACCTTTCTTAATTAAAATATGATGTAAATAAAAAAATAATTCTCTTTACTATTCTCACTTTAAAGACATTGAACCCATGTACATTACACGCCTAATACATGCCTTGATTAATTCGCAGAGGCCTTAATTAACTCCAGGGTAATAACAAAAGTTACCAGTAATTGATAACAGTATCATTGCATAAATGAATAACATCACACATCAATGTTATTCTAGAAATAAATAATAAAAAAAATAAAACATTTCTCGCTAGAAAAGTGATAATTACGACTTGTTTCTAATCTAGAACACAGGAAAAAATGTTATAACAAATAAAAAGGAAAAAGAAGCAAATATTTTATCTGCGAAGCAATAATCGTGTCACGCGATGACGTCATACTTAGTGGCAGCCTGTTTACAAACAGTTTATGAATCGGTATGTCAGAAAAGTCTATAACGCCGAAACTGGAACTGGTTAAGAAGCAGTATGAACGAATGGATATCGAAATACAATAGTAAACAGACCAGTTTTTATTTTTTATTTACTGGCAACACCTTGACATTTTCGCTGGAACTGAAATGAACTCTTGGTAAATAGCCGTAAGGTTAACATTAGGCAACCTGAGTTTCACATGCAAATTTAATGCACGTCGTGAAGTAATACAGCCAGAGATTTAACAAACTCACACTTACAAAATCGACTGAAGCAAAAAGTTTTACAAGTTAAATAAGCAACCAAAAGTTATTTCGTTTAATAAATATAAACGCGGACCAAAAAAAAAAAAAAAAAAAAAAAAAAAAAAAAAAAAAAAAAAAAAAAACTCTTAAGTATTATTGTAGAAATGTCAGTTATTGTTTTCCGAAACAAATGTCTCAAATAATAAATATTGTTAATAAATGTAAAATAAAAAATAAATAAATGTTTTATTGTTTAATATAAATAAATTTCAAAGCATAATTAACATGTCTCACTCATTATTTTTAATTAGTTCACAAACACAACAACTAATAGAATTCAAAACACCTTATAATTACTGTAAGGTTTTTCAACGCCGAAAGAGTGCTTTTGGGGAGGACTTTGCAAAGAATTATGGCATATATATATTGCAAGCCCTTACTCCTACATATTTACAGGAAAAAAGCATAAATAAAACAACAATTTTTCATTGTCTAATAAAGTATGGAATCTAACTTCGGGCCTTTCATTTCAAAGAGCACAATTTAACCAATAATTTGACGATAAGCTTTAATGTAGCTAATGTCGATACAATTTATGAAATATAATTGTAATGTAAATAATTGTAAAGTTCTTTATAATTGTAAAGTTCTTTAGAGCATTCATAGCTTATTTGCTAACAAAAATTTTTAACATCATTTTAGGCTGTATGTGTCACATGAGAGGGAAATCAGAAAGTTCCCAAATAGACACATTCATTGGTGAAAATCCATCTCCCATTGTTTAAATGTGTTATAACATACATAACACAAATGCTTGACCTAAAAAAGCAGAATAATTGAATAAATATATATTATTGAGAGGATAAGCTATGAATAATATTTCAAAACAATAAAGAAATCAGTTAAAGTTCTGTTATCGAACCCATGATTAGTTCACTCGAACACCAGAAAACTAATTATTCAGCTGCCAGCTCGGCCAAAGAGTTTTAGACAAGCAAACCATTAAAAATTGATGCTTTCACTATAAAAAAATTATATTTTTGGTCTTACAAAGGCTAACTTTAAAAACTAAACGAAATGATTTAAGATAAAATAAAACGACCTTGAGGTTTTCGAAATTTAAAGTTTATTGATAATTTCAGTACTAATGAACTCCTCCGACTAAATAGATAACCAGATTAGAAGACCATATCAGCCAGAATTATTACTCACTAAAAAGTATATGAATGAACTAATAGATAACCATAGCCGCCCAGCCTGTCTAGTGGTTAGCGTACCTGACTACAGATGGGTGCGACTTGGGTTCGAATCCTGGCTCGGGCATGGATGTACTTTCTCTCTCTTTCTTGTATTTGTCCTTTCTTTGTGTGTGTGTAAATGGTTGCCTACCCTATCAACGGGTACCTATGGCATGTGTGTACTGAGGAAGTCGGACTCCACACCAAATATGGTTCAGTTGGAAAAGTGGAGCAGCGCACCCCATATTGCCAGCCAGGCTGTCATACGACAACAACAATAGAAAACCATAAAAAAGTATACGAATGAACTTAAAGGCATGATTTTTTAAAATAATAATAATAAAAAAAAAAATAGCATAGAAGAAATTTTCCTCAAAATCATAAAAATGTTATCTTAAAAAAAAAAAAATACAATTTTCGGATTCTGAGTACTAATACTCTAGAATTTATAGCCATCACTCAACCCCGTTTGCACACACTTTTATTTACTAAAAAAATGATAATCATCAATTTCATCGATTGACGTAAATAGTGACGTTTTCAACAATGGCGACAATTAATATGGTGATTCAAACTATCAATTTTATCTATATCATCATTCTTAATAGACAATTTACTTAATTAATATACAATGCAGCTTTTCCAGCAAATTTGAAGAAGCCATCAAAACATCTAACTTAGTTTTACAGTTATATTTATTCATAATTCAATGTTCCACCTCAAATGAATATGCTAGCAATAATTCCGAGTTCTCTTTACAATTAAGGTCAGGCTTAAATCGGCCTCTTCAAAATTATAAATTTTTATTTATTTTAAGCTCAATATATTATCAATCAATGTTATCTTTATTAATCATTTTTTAAGACTTTTCACCAGCAAAAATATCATGTGATTATCATAGTATCTTCTACCCATAAAAAGTATTGAAGATAAAAACTTACAATTTTAAGTATTTATTTTAATTAAAAATTTTTGTTAACTGTAATTTTCATTTACCAAACGTTTAATATCAATTAGCCAAAAGCTTGAATGTAACACAATCTAATTTAGTATACTTGGAGTGAAGAGTGATAAGCTTAAACATTAATAAATTAAGAAAGAAGAATCTTATCATAATAAAGCTGTTGCATACGAAAGGAGATATGGAAAAAAGCGCGGGAAAAGTACAGGCAGAGCCAACAGACAGCGAGTGGCCTTCAACCGAGAAAATATTTTGTTTACGAATTTGTTGCCAGAACGGATTTAATACAAGTTGCGAACTGCTTCGCTGAATACATTTGAAATAGGGAGTGAAAAACAGATTGGTGATCACGAAATGTGTGTTGTAAATATGTGAATCGAGTTCTAACATGTGCATTAATATTTTAAACGAAATTCTTTTAATTCGACCGGAAAATTAATCTTATTGTATTTTTATTAATATATACTCACTATACTTGAAATATCAGTAGTTAAGAAATAAACTAGTAAAAAATACCGAAAGAATATAAGTAATCATTATATGAAACATGATAGTTATTTCTTCGTTAATATTCTTTTCTGGAACAAATAAAATTCAATCTCTTGAGACTCTTTGTATAACCCTCGAATATTTTTTAATATACCGTTCTTTAAAAAATGCAAATTGTAAAATAATAAAATTTATCGATTTGTGGGGTTTTTTTCCCCCTTTAATAATTTTGAAATTCAGATATTTTTACACAAAAATAATTATTTGGAAATTTGTTTCTTATTTGTTCTCCATTCTTTCAGATTACGTGGTTTACCATGTGATAATAAAAACCAAGGAAAATTTTCTTACATTAAGACTACATTTGATTTTCTTGAACATAAAAAATAAATTCAGACTTTAATTTTTGATGCAATCCACCATGATGATACACATCCATTAATTTTTTTATAATTAGTTCTACAACCATTTATTTTTCATAAAAATTAAACTCAAATAGTATAATAATTGATATAACCTCAAAATCCAAACAGCGATGAAAGAAATGAAACGCTGACGTTTTTTAACTTCAAAGTTTTTTTTAGGAAATTGGCAATTTAAAAGTGGTACGATAAATTTGAAAACATCAAAGAATGAAGTCATGGTTAACTTAATCTTGATAATTCAGAATAATTTTTCGGTGATTTGATTTGTCATTTATTGCACACGAGAATTAATTAAACTGGAATCTAAAGTTCTAAGTGTATTCCGAATTACAAACACACCCACGAATTTTAGAACAGGGCGGAAACAATTTACTAAAAAAGAGAACATCTAAAAAATTCTCATTCTTCATCACATTACATTGACAATTTCTTATGACGGCAAAATTCGTTTTAACACGATTAAAAATAACCATGCTAAATCAAACTTTCTCCAAAACAATGGAAATATTTGCTATAGACATTTTCGCCGCGGACGAAGTTTGTTCTAGTAAAACTCAACGACGGCAAAATGGCTAATGAGATTTTTTTTCTCTTTTTTTTCTGAAATCACTAACTTTAATGATTATAAAGTTTATATAGTTTGAAGTTTATCGTGGGAATATTGAAATATGTCTCTGTTACCAATATGTGATATTCTCATGTTATTAAAATAATAAATTTCAATCTGCAGTGTAACATCAGGAAATTTTTCGCTACGCTTGATCAAATTTGACTTCTTAAGAATAAAAATAGGCTCGAAATTCTTCCTTGGCATAACTTAAGTCTTGTGGTTTCAGGAAAGATTCTGTTAAAAAGTGCAGCCGCAAACCATTTTCCAAGCCAAAAATATACTGCACTAGATGAATTCCTGTATTGTGTATTAGAATGGAGAGCAACTTAATAAATATGAACATCCATTACTATGGAATGTATTAATGATTTTTTATCACTTAAATTATACTTCTAAGCAGCTTTAAAATAATCATCGTTTTTTTTAAACTGTTTTTATTTAGAAGTCTTCATTTTATTAGAATTTTATAATTTAATAGAAGTTAAGTTTTAAATATGAAATGACATCCCATGTTTTTTCTTTTTTATAAACCTGAAAAAATTAACAAAAATTTTATGTAATATAACAATGGTTCTAGTGGGAAAACAAGAAATTCAAATTGTTAAAATCTTAATAATAATAAAAACTGCTTTGGGTAAAACTTTTTTATTTTGGTAAAATTGGTAAAATTTGTTCAACAAGAAAGAATATTGAACTAAGAGAACCAATCATAACAGGTTTAGCAAAAAAGGAATCATTTAAAATATTTTATTTGAAGAGGAACTTCAAAATAAGTGAAAAAATTCAAATTTAAACATTATATTTGCTATATACATAAAATACACACTTTACAATTTTTATTGTTTGTTATAAATATGTGATAAAGAAAATTAATAAAATATCTAGGACAAACAATGAAATATTGTGTAAATTTTCAGGAGCCATAGAAAACATTCTTAATATTCTTTATATAGATAATAGAAGAGACGTAAAAATTGATTATTTATATAAACGGGACCTAAAATTTAAAAATTTTCGAATCACCATCCAAGCTCAAGACAGAATTCGACCCCAAGAACTATTGAATATACGAGGGTAAAAATATGAAAGCATGCAATAAAAGAATAAATTGATTGCAATTATAAAATATAAATAATAATACGAATCTCTTTCAATATATTTGGTACATTATCTCACATCCATGCAAAACATGCCGAGCTGGCAGATGACTGTTTAGCATCCTGGCCTTCGGTTCAACATCTCGTGGGTTCGATTCTGACTTTGGGTAAAGATGTGTGTGTTCGTGGTGGTCCTTTTTAAGTAAGTTACCGTAATATGTCAACGCACCAGACAAAAATTTTTTCGCTAAATTTTTCGTACTGATAAATATTTACAAATCGATAAAAAAATTTATATAAATAAAAATTTTAAATTACGACAAAACGAAACATTTATTTCATCAACTGCGCCACATGATCCCACACAATTTATATACACATAAATATGACTTACGTAAACAGAGCTATTTTTATCTCATTCCTATCATTCTAAAACATATGACACGTATAAAAACAGAGTGCATTTTAGCAGTTTACGGCTAATATGACAACCGTAACTGCCTCTGATGTCAAAATTTAAACGCTTTGTTGTGCAGCTGTCTTCCCAGAAGTAACAATTTTATCTTTTTTTATCGACACAATTTGGACAGATTTCTCTTCTGGCCTTTTTTTTTTTTATATAATATGTATTTATATACATATTACATAAACTCGCTTATCTGAAGATATCACAATAACTCGAATTGAAATGTTCTCTTAATCATTATCTTGATCTTTCATACAAGGAAAAATATGCCTTCAATTCGATTGAATATTCATGAAAATCTTTTGAAATTGAGTGTGATTGCGTGCGCAAACACAATTTTTTAATTAAAAATACTGACTACATAATATTTCTGTTATAAACGTTTAATACGACACGAAATTTTGGTTAAAATAAATAACTGTTAATTCACCATTATTAGAGGAACTAGAGGGCGTGACAAACGCGTTTGATTCATAAAATTATGGAGAAAAAAAAAAAAAAAAAAAAAAAGAAACTTATACAAATATGGATTTTTGAACAATTTATACACACAATAACATAAACATTATTATTATATGAATAAAAGTGTTCAACTCTTATAAATGTATAGAAATTTACATTTAGAAAAAATCATAAAAATGTTTCTGCTTTTTATTCGCATTGAAATACTCCCCTTCACTGTTACTTCGATAAATCATTTGTAACAAAAAAGAGTATCAATAACCAAGAGTTCCGTTCTAATAAAAAAATTTTTTTTTCAAATCACAAAATAATAACTTAGGATCTACCTACTGAGTATTTTTAAACTTATACTTTTTCAACTAAAAAATGTTATGCTTATTTTTAACCAATAAGTTGCGATAAATTGTTTTTTTATTATATGTTATACTACATAAATTTTAAAATTAATTTTAATAAAAATTTTCGTATAATATTTATTAAACATACAGATAAAATGAAACGATTTCAATGTCAATTTCTCAAATTTTCTTGGTCGAAACATTTTCCAGCATATACCATTTTTTTTAATTTATACACCGCGGATGATTTACAAAACGGATAAATTACTCGTGAATAACCGGGTGTTTAGTTATTCAAGTTACATGATATTTTAAACTTTTTGAAAATACCACAAGAGAGCATGATCAGCATAAAATGTTAAAACACAAAATTAAATGTAAAAGAAACTAAACTAAGTGATCATTGAAGCGGAAAATGTGAAAACGAAAACTAACAGAAAACACCCACTTCCCATTTAATATATTCCAGTAGCGTGCAGCTGATAAAAATGATCATTGGCACGAAATGATTGCATGTGAATGATTCTAACATTGAAATGCAAATAAATAGCTAAGCAGTAATAGTAAAACTGCTAAATAAACTTTCAGACAAGTCAGTCAACCAGAAATTACACAATAAACATAAGAATCTTTTGAATATACGAGTATTTGAAAATGGCAAAAGTCGTAAATATTGGTGCAGATTAAGGGCTTCAATTCAGTGAAACGAGACATAAATTTAAAGTATTCCAGACTAATTAAATCTCATTTTCGATGAAGGAATTCGTAAAAACAATAAGAAAAAAGTCTTTAAATGATTCGATAAACCTAGTGATACTTTTTGAAGTTAGAATTTTTTATGTAAATTCTTTTTTAAAATTTTTTGTTCGTGTGTCTCATTTAAATAGAAAAAAAGATTGAATGAAATCCTATAAGATACTAAAATAAGTTATCGTTGTTGGATTTCCGGCACTTTTTTGTGAATACCCACCCGTCTTTCCTTCAAAAAAATTAATTTCAGAAATACATATATGAACAAATGTAGGCAAAAATTTTGTCATTATAAATAAAATCTTAAAAAACCTAAAAAAGATACTTAAAGATCTAGTTAATTTGGGTCCAACAATATTTCAAACAAGAATGCAGGGGAAGTTTATGTTCGCGTGCCACCCCCTTCCGCGTGTAGTCAAATAAGGAAACAGTTTTATTTCCTATCATTATCGCTCAAATTAATTTGACGTTTATTTACATTATAAATAATTAGGTAAATACTTTCGTTAACAACGAAAGTATTCTAGTAATTATATTTGGGCAAAAAGCTCTCATAAGTGTTCTGAACAATTATTTTTTAATTGAAAAATCATCAGATAGAAAATACAAACCACATGAAACATTACATATCTAAGTGTTTCATAAACATTCAAAGACAGCATGTTCGAATACACAATCTTTTCCAATGAAATCACTTATCAGAATGCAAATATTTACGCTTCGGATTGTTATAGAAACAACGCAAAGTATCTCTTTAGAGGCCGTGATAAAGTGGAAACCCATATGGCAACAAAAAATAACACACACACACAACACCGTCCATAAAATAAATCGCTGACCTTGACTCAGTTGAGTTTGTTTGCGCGTCGCGAGGAATCTGGCATCGGTGTACGGAGTCACGTGGGCAGAACTTCAACTACTTTGTTGACAACTGTCTTCCTGAATCTTTTTACATTGTGTACTTGTGCGTAGTTGCGTTTTGATATGCCTCTCCGCGTGTAGTAAAAGGCTTGTTATAACGAGAGGAGAAAAAGCGGAAATTTGAAGTTAATTCAAAGGGGGAGTGACGTCTGCAAACGATTATTTTACCGATGCAGTGGCGCTTTGTTTTCAAGATTATTCCACACTCGTAAATTAATGACGGATTTATGTATTCGATATTTTTCCATTCCCGATTGGAATGTGATGACATTCGTACGCATTTCATCGCGTACGTGACAATTCAAAGCGGAAACAAGATTCAGATATATCTGATTTTATCGCCGTTTTCTTTCGACTCAAATAAAATATGACCATTCCTTTTGATTTATAACTTGCCAATCGAAACAATTTTTTTACCCATATCTGACTGCTGCCTTAAGCACGTCTGGGTTATTTTCGGATAAACAAATAAAATTTGCTTTTAAACGAAAAATTTAACATAGTATAAGAATCAGATGCGATACTTAAAAATTTACTCAATCTTTTTGCTTCAATTAAGAACTGGACATTCATGAGGCTTTAAAATAATACTAGAATGCTATATCAAATTGATGACAATCTTCATTTATTGGCTAAATGAAGGGAATAATGATAGAACATGAAGAGTTTTTCAATTAATATGATGAGGTGTGAATAGTAATAATCCAGAATTCGAGTTTCTTTTCTAAATTCTGCCAAAAATCATAAATTGCCAAAATTTTGTAGAAAATATCAATAGATAAAAAAAAAAAATAAAAAAAATACCGAAAACAAGGGAGGAATTTTTTTTTTGACTGGTATGTGTTTAGTGAACAATGTACAAGAACAAAAACAATTCATACCTCAGAATTTTTTCTTTCAATTTAACAAAAAAATATTTATTTTATGAGAACAGAGTTTTACTCACAATTACTGCAAGGCAACAATAAAAGTAAGTAGCAATTAGAAACTATATTCTGTCACTACAAGTGCGAGCTGTATTATACTAACAAATTTACTTTTGAATTATTGAAAATCTACCTTCATAAGTATAAAAATAAATCGTTCCATAAGAGACCTTTTTACTTTAAATATATTCTTTTCCGTGTATTATTTATTATAATCTAACATCACCTGTGGAATATAAAGAATGATGATTGAGTTTGTCACAGATTTTTTCATTTTTAGATCTGGTATCTTAGAAGGAAGATATAACTCAGCAAGGAATGAATTCAATAAAGTTACCATAGATGTGCCAGAAATATAAAACGTTTGTAAAGAAATGAAAAATGAAACAAAACCACCGTTTCCTCTGAAAGTCAATAAGCAAATGTGGACATGAATCCTTATGTATGCATTCTTGTGAATTCTCACTACTTTATTGAGCTAATTTGAAAACAACCAAATCATAAATTACGACCATCACAAATATGTAGAATATCTTCATGAGAAATAGGACATCGAAGCGACCAATCGTGATCCACTGCCATTGGATTGAAGCCAATAGCATTGGGATAGTTTCTCACAACTCCATGGCTTTGATAACTTCTATGTACAATACAATTCTAGCACGCTGAGATTTACTACTTTAGCAGTAATGCTATTCATTCGTAAATAGGCCGTTTCGATCTCAAGATTTGGATCCGATTCTTAAGCCACTAATTGCTCAATATTGCTTTGAAATCCATCAACTCTAAACATTACAGTTATTTAAAGTCTTTATTAGTATGATGAAATTTGACACCTTTATATGTGCTCTGAAACTGGATAACGCCTTAAGTCTGCTGTAAGACGTTTCGAACATTTACAGGCAATTGTTGCACCAGCATGCTTCTTTCTACCTGGCCCTGAGTAAGGTTCTAAAGTTACATAGAAGCAGCCGGGTGAGAATCTTCGTATTTTAGAAGCGGGGACCAAGCAGGGCCTGCTTCCCCTAGAGATATCATTTCACATCGACGACATTGCGACTACGACGCATTTAACGTGCCTCAGCCGCCATTAGCGAACACGACGGATGGGTCGGGATTCGAACCCACTATTTTCCGATAACGAGAACAAACGCTCTAACCCACCAGGCCACTGCGTTCCCATTTACAGCCAGTGACGGATTTTAATTTAAAGAGGCTTTAGAAAGCTCTAAAATATACCCACTTGTATTTTTTTTAATGAGTTAAATATAGAATATATTAAGTAGGGGCATAAGAGAGTAGAGACCCAAACAGCTGTAGGTATATTTTACAAATATTGTTTAAAGTTTATCGCTACATTTTTAAATAACCATTCGACAAATGAAAAGAGAAACCATGACAAATACAAAGTAAAAGTTTGCAGAGTTAAGTTTTAGCAAGTATATCTTTCAATGCTTTACTTCTATTCATCTGATACTTAAATTAAAATAACTTAAGTATCAGAAATAATTAAGTAATTGAAATAACTTAGTTTCTTTTTATAAAATTTTTTAATGAACCCAACTTCATTTACTTTCAATTACCATTTTACAAATAACTATATTTGGATATTACGTAAGAGCTTTATTAATTTATTTCTGGTCATTCATAAATGACTCAGATATTTTTACTTTCTAAATATCAAATATAAACAATTCTGAAATCATTCAGTAAGAATTTAAAAACGAACAGTTCTGAATATTTTTTAGCAATCGGTTTTCATATTAATAATAATGAAATCAAATACTTGGAAAATAAAGCTCAAAGTGCACAAGAAATTTAAAAAAAAAAAAAACATTCGCGTGAAACGTAATCTAATCCACATTTCATTTTGTATATACTATATTATTATTCGAATGAGCCAATATACAACATACTTTCAACAGGGGTAAAGAACAAATTTAAAATCTTTCATCAACGAAACAATTTTATAGCTAAAGCTTTCCTTATTCATCTAATTCAGTGTGACATAATACAGTTATTAATAAAGAATTGTGTAAAAATCAACAATAGAAATGAGTTTAAAAAATTCGACTGGCATTTTATAAAAGGTATACTTTAATTAATTTATTTATAATTTATTATTTTATTTTCAATTATCACACACACATGACTATTACATTCCCTCGACCTGTTTTCTTTTTTCGGTAGAATTCAGTATTTCATATTAATTCAATATTTTTATAAATATTTTAAATTGAATTTATAAATTGTAAGGTATGCGTGTATAGTATAACATTGCAAAAAACTAAACATTAAACTACTGATAGAAGAACAATATTCAAATGGTTTTTGTAGTCGACCACTAAATTTTTGGGGGAACAGGTAAAAAAAATTACAAATTCTGCATGAGATTTTTTTTTTTTTTAATTTAACTAATCACAAACTTAGTGACTCTACGCCATTAACAATAAAAAAACCATTCATATCCGCATGCATTGTTACCGAAAGCAATTAACTTGCAGTAAATCATGTAATATATAATTTAGCTCAGGTATCAGCAACCAAGGGCACATGTGCCAAATTTGCACATAGTGCAATTTTCGGTTACACTCAACACCATACTACTAAATACTAATATATTCAGAAGAGCAGCGCACAAACAAGATTGACCATGAAATTTTACTTTTTATGTTAAACTATATGGAATATTTAATCTTTAGATTGTATTATTTTCGTTTAATAAATGTTTAATAGACGCATAATAGATGAGGAAATATCATTTTATTTATGCTGAAGGAACTGCAATATTTTATGCTGTTTTTTTTTTTTTTTTTATGTTAAACATTTTTATTATACAATAAAACTCAAAATCTTTTCTTGACGGCGCTAAACCATATCTCTATTATAATGATGCTAAAATCGAATTACTTAAAAAAAAAATTCTAATGTGTGTCATTTTGAATAATAGTGGTAAATTAGTTTGGAACACTATAGTTACAAGGTTGTTTACTTTTAGTCTAACTCAATGTTTCCGTACCTTCCTTACGTTACGTATTCTAAGCATAGTAAAAGAAACATTAAAAAATACTAAAAAACCGGTAAAAATAAATTAATATTACGAACTATTTTGTTTTACAATGACGGAAAATGAATCTGTTGATTACTACCAACCTCATAAACCAAATGATTACCAAATTTAGAAAAAACCTGATATAAAGTACTTTTTAAGCAGTTATATGCTGAAATTCTAGAAATAAGAATAAAGTAAACGAACTTTTACATTACATAAATCCGTATTAATATAGAACGGTAACAGCCAAGAAAATTTTACAGTCAGCAAGTACAAAAGTGGACAATAACTATTTGGTAAGTGGTTATGCTTTTATTTGAGGAAACTATTTTAATTTATAAAAGTTTAATAAATTAAATAAAGTAAATGAACATCTCCAATTTACATATTCAATTAATAAGCAACCGTTGGGAGACTAGAAAATTTCACTATAAATAGATACAGAAACATGCGTGTAAAAAGATTGATTGATTATAACTATTATTATGTCTAAGCGCGAAATATTAAGACAATTTTAAATGGATTAAAAAAAAATTTAAATCATCCTTGCCAATGTAAACTAATTATAAAGTGGATGTTATGATTTATTGCTTGCATAAACAATCAAATATTAATATTTAATGTGCTTTATATGCTACATGAAATAAATTTATCTTTACTTAATGATTAATTATTTTTAATAGCGGTATCAAGAGAGACAAATCTTTAATAATATATAAAATAACCCATCTCACTAAGATATTGGCCAACATTTTCTTTCCAACTGCTCACTGAAGAGCTCATCCCACCGTCAAATTTACTTGTTTTTGATGGGTGGACCAAACTGTATATTCAACATTATTAGTGAAAACGATTATTTGTTTAACTCACAGACTAATTATAGGTAAAATAAAGTGACATACACATAATCTCAACTGTAACGAAAGAAACAACCACTTTATGGTTTAAAATAGAATCTTACATAAAAATATATGAATGATTTCATGTATAGATAAACTAATAAGAAAATTTTTTAAGATTTAAAAAGGCATTTCATTTTTTATTTTTTTCCAAATTTACTATAGCAAGAAAACGGTTAAAAACTACAACAATGGTGGTATAGAGTTTTAAATCTTTATGTAAATGCAAATGACAAGATATTCGAAAATTCCAATTCTTTGGCAAACTCAGAATAAATAAATAAACCGAAGTTATCAAAGCTGTCAAGGGTCGGTATGATGTCACTATGAAAAAGATATTATAAACACAAATCTGGAAGAAAAATTAAAAAAAAAACTGACATCAATGCATGAAAGTTGAGCCGCTTGACGAACCCCAACTGATCAGACAGATAACACTTGATTGGGATTATTTATTTGTGTGGTATTAATTGACATGGCGATCAAAGAATTTTTAACGATTCATGGAAAAACTCACGGAAAAGACATTTCTGATAAATTTTGTAAACAATTATGATTTAGTAACATTCAAACTTGTGTGGATAATAAATAATGCACACCAATATCTGGAAACATAACTGATTTTGTTTATTATGTTGAAAAAAAAAACTATATTATAATATTTATTAACAATATTGAATAATAATATTTATTAACAATTATGAAACAATATTGAATATGAAGAAAATCATGACTATGACAATGTAAATCATTAACTGAAGAGGCTAAATGTTAAGTGGGATAAAATTAGATGGTCACGTATTAAGAAACTAACATAAAACATTAAAAGAAAAATAAATGAACGAAAAATAGAGGATATAAATATGGATAAGCGTGACAAATATGAAATAAGATTAAACGATGAATTTGAGAAAGAAGTAACAAGTTTAAAAATTATTAATTTCCTATAAAGAATATTAAAGCATGGTTATTTCTATTCACTGTTACCATTGATATGGGTTTACTTAACACAGATAGTGAGATGTCAATTAATTTAAGTTACATATTTAAAATCTAGAAAAAAAATTATTTTTATAGAAGGACAGAAGATTGCTTTGGCAATATAGTTTTGTGAAGATAAGGGTTTAAAACAAATTGTTCTCTAAAGTACAGAACTATCGACTTATTCCATAATGCGAAGATAATTACATATGCGAAACGACACTTTCTAATATACACTTTGGTTTGTCACTCAACGGTAATTTTTGTTTATGAGGACTCATTAGACGAGGACTTTCAGTTCAAAATGGATTTCGAGCCATTATAAACATCAATACGCAAGGTGGGATTCGAATTCACGAACTGTTGAACTGAATGTAAGAGCCCTAACCCTTCGGACCTTAAACAAAACAGTTTAATAGAATGGGGTCAAAACAAGATTTCTCGTGTAAATCAAACTGTTCTTTAAGATTACAGCAGGGCACAGGGACTTGACCCATAGTACGGATACATTACATATGCGAAGAATAATTTAATATAAATAGGGTTAAAATGAAGTTCTGTAGGAAAAACAAATTGTTTTTTTTTAATTACGGACTAAGACATGTATTTATTCCATAGTACAAGTGTACTTATTTGCGAGAAACGATACTTTCTGATAAACAATAAGACAAGTAAACAAACATATATTTAGACTGAACAGTTTTGTAGAGATGGCATCAAAACTTATTTCAAACCAATAAGATATGCTTTGCAGATCACAACACTGGCGTATTCCATAATGTGGATGTACTTATTTTTGCAAAGCGTCGTTTTCAAAATTTAAAATAACGAAACCTAAACGATCTTATCGTCTTCTTCTTCTTGAGCTTGTCAGATATGTGGCACCTCTACATTGTTGCATTTTGTACCATGCTCCAAGCCCAATTTTTTCCTAGTTCCATTGTCTTGGGTCACCTACTTTGTTTATAAAGACTGATAGGCCCTTAATAGGTGTAACTCTTTAAGTTATTGATTACATAGAGTAGTGAATCTTGTAAGGGCAAGAGCATCACAATCATATAGGATATGATGAGCTGATTCTACCCCTGCGTGGCATTTCCTATAAATTGATTCTTGTTTAAAAAGTCCCATTGTATGAAGGTGTTTCCTGAAAATCTTATCGTCTTACAGACGAAAACTTGACACCGTTTCCATGTTCAAACATACACCATGACATAGAAGTCTTTACAATCATAGTTAATACAAATTATCACACACATACAATACTAAAAATGACGCCTATTTAATAACACAATTGTTATATATCTCCAGAAAGGTAAAACTGAGCACTGCTAATGTAGATAATAACAATATTTTATTTGAGTCATTAACTATTATATTCACTTTTGTAACAGATGTGTCAAGGTCATGTTTCTTCAGTTTAATTAAAAATTACGAGACAGTCTCTTCGAAGATTCTTTGAATCGAAGATTTAATCAATACAGTGAAGAAGAAATTCATTAAGATGAATTTGTTACGATCACCAAAATTCAAACACTTCTAGCACGTGATTAAAGCATTATATGTCTACAGAAAGATCTTCTGTTAGAATATTCTTTGAAATGTATAAAATTTTATCAGACAAAATATGGAATATAATACAACGTTACGCATGGATTATTTAAATATTATGCATGATTATGCTGTAGAAAAGAAAAAATTAAACTTAGAATCATAATACAAAAGATTTTGAAGATAAAATTTAGATGAAATGCGAAAAACTTCTGTTACCTCCAGGAAATCTTATCTTCAATTTGATACAAGTTATAACAAGGTCTAACTGCTATTCAGTGTATGATTTCTCTCTAATGACACACTAAGTTGTATTAATCCTTCTCATTTACTTTATTTCGAACTTTGGGAAGGTACAAATGGTGAAAATACAATCAATATAGTAATTACACTTTTATACGCCAGAAATTATAGTTTGTACAAAATAAAATATGTCGCATATTAATTGGTCTCCTATCGGTGTATAAGAAATTCCAGTAAAGACACAAACATGTTGAACTGGTCATCATCAAAAAGATAATGCTCTTGCACGCGTATGTGTATTAGATGTATTTTAAGGGGCTCACATAAATACAAGACATGAAAAATTCCAAAAAAAAAAAAAAAAAAAAAAAAAAAAAAAAAAAAAAAAAAAAAAAATTTTTCCTCTGATAATGAATTTTTCAAATGTATATTGCCGAAAATACATTATAGAGTAATATTGACCATTTCTGAAAATCACAACACTGCGCTCGCAAAATGTTGCATAAAACTTAAGAAGATCCATAACAACAAAAGGAAATTCTGTACGTGTATTTAAATTGAAACAAGCTTCAGCAGTCTGTTTAAAATTTATGACACTGTATGTTGACCACTTTACAGTTTTAATTTAATGATATAATTTCTAGTCTATATCAAATCTCCTTCCAACTAATAAAATATACATAAGCGAAGCCATTGCCATTCAAAAAGTAAGTAGCTTCTTAAAATTTTGCTGGGTTCATTATTTTAAATTTTAATATAAAATACCAGAGAAATCAACCATTATGGAAGCAATACAGGTTTATTCAAGGTTCTTTTAATATAAAAAAAAACTGTAAAGTAAATATATGAAATGAAAATTAAACTTGCACAGACACAACACTAACAACTCTCCAGAAGCTGTCTATTAATAGCGAAGTAGGGTTGTACCTGAATTCTAGAAAAAAAAGGGAAATGAAAGAAAGAAATAAAAACAGGAAGAAAATTATGTGCACCGAGACTCGTAAACATCATGCTGTGGAGGAAGAGGCGATTGCGTAAGAAAAAAAAAAAATTAACAAAAATTTATGAGTAGAAATAAAATGGCGAGTTTTTTTTTTTTTTTTTTTTTTTTCCTTCCTCAATAAAGGTCAGATGAAACAAACTTAAGAGATGATACAAGTCTTACGACAGAGTTACACAGTTAATGTATACATTTTCTTAACCGTACGCGTTGTTTGATGCCAATTCACTAAGTAATTAATAGAATTTTG
>JAPDSC010115498.1:2921-13446 GCA_026290005.1 Latrodectus geometricus
ATATATATATATATATATATATATATATATATTTTTTTTTTTTTTTTCTTTTTATAAACATAATAACATTTCTTGGCGGCATGAGCAAGAATCCTTCCTTTTTATGTTTGAAATTATTTGAACTACTTAGATCTAGTTGAAACCATGCATTATCATTGAAGGAAATTTGATTGGTTACTATCCCAATTTATTTTTCGACTAGTTTCTGTATGCATGTTTCATTTATGTTTTATTAAATGGTTTCAAATGCTAAATCAAATGTAATTGATAATGTTAAACTTTCAATTGTGTGTTGTTTTTTAAACAGTTTTATATGTTATTCCTTTTGAGACAAACTATAGAATAAAGAACTGTGCTATACTATCATTTAAATGTCTTTCTCATTTCACTTAAGGTGTCCAACTTCTAAAAATATTCAGTATAATTTTACGATTTAATAAATTTTAAGTTTAAGTAATATACACACTTTCATTAATTTCGTTAAATTGCAATGAAAAGAATTCTAAATTATTTTAAGAAAATGCGTGTTAATGCTCAAGAATCGACGAAAGAAAAACAGAGTTCTTTTACTCATCATAAGATAAAGTTAAAAATAATTTATATAACATAATAATTATTAATTTTCTTATATGAAAATCTTTGTGTTCTCTTAGCCAGATTTGTTACTTATTAACTTTAAAAATAAGATCTATGTGACGTTTGATCACACTATTTTGAACAGTCCATGAACTGGCATGATATTGGCCATTTATTTTATATCGGCATGCCTCCAAATATAACCAAAGAAAAGAGGATTATAGTATTGCATTGTAGAGAACTTTCAGAAAAATATATCTCCATAAGAAACTCAAAAAGCCCTTGTTACAGTCTACATGACTTGTCTCCAAAATATTTTTGTGAGTGCCACTAACAAAGCAATACGGAAATTCTTTCTGTGAAAATATTTTTCACTTTATTGTCTCATTTATTCAAGAATTTTTCATAATTCAGGCTTTCCATCTCCACAAAAATGAGAAAGGCTGACGTAGCTCGTGACTTCAGTTGTCTTTCAAAAATGCTGCAAGTGTCTTGGGTGTAGGAAGACGGTCCTTCCAGAAAGGGAACGACACAAGCAGCCATGATTTACGAGCGTCACCTCTCCTCTATCTTTTGTTCTATCTGTATTTCTAATTTCATGTGTCGGCGACTTTCTTTTCAGGTTGCCGTAAAAATAGGCGCTTCTTCTTTTTTATGCTGTATATCGCGGCCCATTTTAAAGCTCTGTTTGTCATCTCCATTAGTTATCGCGCGTTTTTTGTTCACCGCGTTTTGCTTTTCATGAAATTAGAGGATGCGGTCTAGTGCAAAACACGGGATCGATTTGATGTACATGTTGTTTTTCCTTGACACAAATTGCTGTTGTTATTGCCTTCTCCTTCACGTTTCTTTCGCCAATTATTTCAACTGTGCTAATCAAAATGATGAACCTATTTAAAAAGTCATTTCTATATTATAAAAATAGAATTCAAATGAATTGAATATTATGCATTTTTAAGTATGCAGGTTTATTTTCATATTATTTGTTAATGCAATTCATATAATTTCTTAATGCAATTTGTTAGAAATGGTAAATTATTTTCTTGAATTTTTAAATGAGAATATCCCAAATGAAAATATTTTGAATTCTTAACTACTTGTTAAATTTACTTATTGTATACTCATTATGTTCTTTCTATGGCCATTGTTATATTTATAAGTACTTGTTATTTGTCAAATGTATTACGCATTATTTGCTAAAATATTAGATATTATTGTTTGAAGAGATTATATATAAAATCATTTCCCAGGTATTTCAAGTTATAACATAACAAATAAATTTGATCAATTAAAATTTACACAAATTTATTTTTTGTAAAATACCATATTTATGTTGTATTGAAAATCTATTTATATTATTGTATTGTTCGTATGGATATAATTATTTATTAGAACCGATCAGTTACGTATACCATTCTCTTCTAACTAAGAATATGTCAAATGAGATTCACTGACTTTTAATTAATTGAGATTTTTAAAATTTTTCCATAGTTATATATTCGTTGATTATTTCTAAGGAGCTATCAAATTAAAGGAAGAATTAAAAATTTATGAATTATCCTACTAACATTTTAAATAACAACATTTGAAATAAGAATGCTTTACATTTTTAACTGTTTTTGAAAGTTTATTCTACTTCTAAAATTATATAATGTGCCTTTCATAAGTAATATTGTTATAGTATTTGCATTCACATTGTTTATTTGTTAGAAACTATAATTATAAATTATAATGTATAATATATAATATTTTATAAACTTTCTAAATGATTATATTACAATGTTAATGAAAGATATATTTAATTGCTTTCCTGTTTGGTATTCGTTTTAAGCTTTTAAAAATTTTAAATTTTATCTCTGAAAGTTGTAATGTCTTAGAAGAGAAAACATGTGAAAAAATTAATATAAATATACTATATATGAATTAGAAATAGTGTTTTCGGACTTTTATTATATAAATTATGCAACGTGTACAATTATGAGTTATGTGATTTTATATTACACATATGTACAGAGTATCCCAAAAAATATTACCATCAAAACCAAAAATACAAAGCAGTGACATTTGATAACGCAAATAAATAATCTAACGGTCAGAGGACATTTCAAGGCATTTAAACATCCACAACATATTATTGCCTTACACAAGTGATTTTCATAATAAATGGGTCGTATTTAATCGTCACAAGCAAGAAAACTATTAAAAAAATCTTAGTACTCACTCAAAGAGAGGTGCATGTGGAAAACAGACACACAACACCAATCAGTCGTTGTTCAATAGTGGCTGGAATCTTACCGAACAATTTCTATTTCTTAAGAGTGCAATTCTAATACTATGTCATGTTGTGAACAAAATAAAATTTTTTGAATTTATTCTGTGTTTTTCTTTTATTTTTGTTGTACAAAAAATTGTTTTCCATATAGTTAGCGGTAAGATTTTTGCATATATCTTGTAGCCAATTTTATTCAATCTTTTAGCATTTTTTTTTCACGTACATAAACGTAAAATGTATCATAAGAGAATAAAATAAAAATATTTCATTGGTTTTAAATGTAAATGTCAGGTGTTTATTGTTTCTAAATGCAATAAATGATTTTGTCCTCTAATGAAATATTTCCACAGGAAATGTCTGACTAAAAGTAAAAATTACGATTCCCCATCTCCTCACACATCTGCTTATTGCTTTTAAGGTCAGAAGAGCGTGATAGGGTTGCTACTTTAAGATATTGATATATAAAGTGAGCAGGGAAAATATGAGTATTAAATGCCTACCAGTTGCGGCAACATAGAAAGGAAATTTCTGAGTATTGAATGTTCTATGTTGGAGCATTCTGTGCATCTACCTAAAGTCAGACATTTCCTTCCCATATATACATACATAGCGGTGCAGGTTAGATATGTAAGGACAGTACTTTAACGGGTTTAGAATACTCACCTGTCATCCCCGCCTGATAATTTTGGACCCCCGTAAGGTGACGAGGTGAAGCCTGAGATGGCACCCTCCTCTCTACATCCACGCCACACCAACGGAAGAACTTCGGACATCACAGTTTAACATGGATACATCCTCAACCCACGGAGCTTCAATAACCCAATGTGGGAGAGTGTTTTCATCTTCTCACTCACTGTCCGTGGCAAATGATGCTTCACTTTGCTGATCTTTACGGAAAACGGCGTCAAGATATTGAGACAATGGAGCTCAGCACAAGCATTGACTTTATATTCAATAATACCGTGCAACATGTGCAAGCACCACCAGTTATAGACTGAACCATCAATTAGGTATTGGTTCCATAAATATATAACACAGAATGGACTATATTTAGACACATGTAAAGCCATTACGCCTATGACTCATTTCTAAATAATTTCTGCTTCTATAATGCAATCTAATTTAGGCTTTCTCGAAATAGTTTAACCTGCATCGTCTAAAGAATAAGTATTTTCTTAAATAGCTGGTTTCAGTTTGAATTATATTTATCTGAAATGATAATAGTACCACTGTTTTGCATAATGATAGTTAAGACAGCTTTGCAACATGCACAAATTTCGAGAATTTGTATCTATTTTAAGAGCATTTATTTTATCAAATTTTTTTTGTACATAATATCACGAAATGTATGCATAAAACAAAGCAGAAAGCGTTTAAAAAACAATCCGTCCTTTTTACAAAAGTACTTTTACAAAGAAAACTTGCTTAGACAACATAGGTCTTTGAATGAATATAAAGTTGTAGAATTCCCTTATTATTAATATTTATATTCACTTTTTCTCAAGAGAAATTTTATGTTCTTGAAAGTTTTGCTCTTTAAAGAAGATATTTTCTAATTTTTTTTACTTTTTCTTCTTTTCTTAAAACTTTTTCTTCTTTTCTTAAACTGTAATCTTTATATAAAATTACAGTTTTAACTGGTGCTCTGTAGAATGCATTTCTAAAAATAACTTATTTATTTATTTAGTTGAAGTAGCTGAATATATAAACTGTATTTAATTTAGTAAATGGCTTTACATTATTTGGCTTCTATTCAGTATAACATAAAATTTAAATACAATTTTGTTAATTTTTTTCACACAACTAACTACAATAAGGAAATTTGTGTAAATTAATACATCCTTTAAATTAAGTACTATTCACATAGAAAGTTCTAGAATATATACCACTGTACCTATTTCATCTTTTAAGCATAAAATTCATTAAATCTAATTTAATATTCATAATACTAATATATAAAAATTAAACACACACAAAATAATTAAACAAGCGGATTGTTGAATAGGTAGCACTGTGATTTTCAATTTGCTAGTTACTGTTATCGATTCCTACACAGATGTGAACAGTTTTAGTGATTCAGAAATCAGTTTAATCCAGCCAATTTATGTGCATATTTATGCACAGAGCAACAAATCATACTCGATGCAAATAATGTATTAATTTTTATTCTCCACTCTGTTTTGAACATGTTTAGGGAAGTTAATTCATTTCAAAACATTTCTGTCTGTTTCTATAACTTGAAGTCACTATAAACAGCCAACCATCTCATACTTTTGAATCATAGTCATATGCTGAGGATGACACTGGAGGTGGCTAGTCACAGCAGCGGTGGGGCATCGTATTCTACAGAATTTTTGTATAGCACAGATCCTCTCAGCATAAGAAGTCTTCGACTTAAGTAAAGAACGTGCTGTTTCACTACCATGAAAACGGTGCCTTTCTTCACCAGAGTATAGGAGGCTTTTTTCAGTGCATTTGTTCCAAAATTATTGCTTTAAGACACATTCATTTTATTTTTTTTATCTTGTTTAATCAATTGTATTAGACGGCATTTTGTTCCAAATTTCAAAATTAAGGCAAAAATAAGGTTTAATGGATTCTTTCATATTTTATGATTCTTTCAGGCACTCATCATTGAATAATATTAAATAATTTTTTAAATAAATATTTCTTTGAAATTCTAAAGAATCTTCTAGTTTTACATTTTCTTTTCACGAAAGAATAATCATGTTTGGTTTCTTGTATTTCTTAACAGTTGTATATTAAAGTTTTACAAAACAATTGGAATAAAAAATAACCTTTGTAATAAATAGCTGTACAATAAATGCAGCAAAACATATATGACACTTATACTTAAAACTAACTAAAAAATCTCTATTATTACCTGAGCATGAATGAAAGGAGACAGGTTTGCAAAGATAAAGTTTTAAATTTTTTGATACATGAAAAAGTGAACATTTTGAATATTTATTAATTTTAATTATATATTGAAAAATACTGCAAGCATAAAACAGTGATTTATGAAAGCTTTATTAAACTTTCTAATTAGTTTAATTTTTATACTTAAAACTATTGGAAATATAAGTCCCAATATTAAGATTTATGAAACTCAATACTGTGATTAAAAATTCTGATTATTTAGTTCTGATTCACATTAACAAAAGTGTGGCAAATATAAAAATAAAAAAAAATTGATTATTGTATAAATCTGATTTTTACACTGAGAAGTATTGCAAATCTAAATCTCAGCCTTATAATCGAACTATTTGATAGAAATAATGTTTAACTTTCCATCTAGATAGTTAATTGGTCAATTGAAAGTTCCAAAAATCGAAAGGCGTGGTATCTCGTGAGAGACGTCAATTTAGAGGCTGATGTTCCTAATTATCTCAAGGATTGCCAATGAAAGAATGTCTGAGAATAAATGTCTTTATATTTTAAGATTTAGCTTCAATTTCTTATTTTCAGCAGGCAACACTAAGTTTACTAATTGAAAATAAGAAATATAATCTTCAACATTAATAAAATATAATTCATGTAAATAAAATATGAGCAGCATTTTTCCTATGCACATTATAGAAAGTCTTAGTCTTTGATAGTAATTTTTGCTTAAATAATTAAACAGATTATATGTTTTCCTGGACTTACTTAGCTACTTAGCTCCAAAATGTTTTCATGTTTTCCAACAGAGTCAAACAGTCTGTTCTAATTATATTGAAGTGAAGCAAATGCTAATTGTCAAAATTTGAATTATGTTATACCACTGAGCTCTTTGAAACGAAATTTCAGATTTCATCCTAACCAATAAATGATAGACAATAAATATTGTATTTCTTTCCAGGCTCTCTTTCATGGGATATTTGAGCTGGTAGTTGAATGGATCTCTCTCTCTCTCTCGCTCTTGCTTTCGATTCAACAACTCGTGCATTTGAATCCCACCTTGAGCTTGGATCTTTGTGGTTCAGAATTCTCTTTAAGCCATTGGTTCCGGTATAATTAGCCCTCGTGCCCAGAAAATGACCATTGAGGGACAGATAAAATTCGAGGGATAGGGGAATGAGTTTTATTATCTAAATTTTTCTGAAAAACGTTTCATTGCAAAAAAAAATTACATTAGCATAGAGGATATATGAATGATAAAATGTGTCGAAAATAATGTTATATTGCAATAATCAATTGAGAAAAGTGTTGTGAATAAAAATTTTTTAGAAATTCAATTTCTTTGAGCACATGGTGGATTATTAAGTCTTAACTTTTCAAATTGGACTGTCACAAATATGACCTGTTAAAGGACAGGGGATGCATATTTTTTTCCTGCTGCATGTTTTTCAAAGAATATTTTTAAGAATTTCCCGAATTTCTATTCTTCCTTGAAATAAAAATTGCTCACTATTTCGAAAGACTTACTGGTTGTGAAAAATGCTATGTATATCAACAAAGCTTTTTAGCTTGTAAGCCAGGTGCAATGATCTTAAACAAATCTCAATCTAAGGTTCCCTATAAATTTCTTAAATTTGATTGACTAAAAAACAAATTTTGTAATATTTTACGATTGTTTTACAAGCTTCGTGAATTATATACAAAAAATACTATTTGTTAAAAATAAATAAAGTACTTAGATTACTTATATATTTTTTAATATTTGTTTCCTTTAATCCACAATGAGCAAAACGTGCAATCTGTCCGAATAACTCTTTAAAATTATAAATAATTTTTTTATGCTCGTAGCTGCTTGTATTATTTAGAATATTATCGAATTATTAATCTATTATGTAAAAATATCCTATGTATATCTCACCACTTTTACTTCAAAACTATGTTGTGTTGCTTATAAAATTAGATTATTTTTTTCAAGCGTTGCTTTCTCAAAGATATACAACTAACAAAATAACTGTAACCGAAACTTTGAGAATATTTGATGAAAATCTCTTACTTCTTATCTATAAAAACTGAAAAAATACCTTTATCCAATATACAAGACATCACATTAACTTTTTTATGATAATTTTATTTCAGCACATTCTCTGATTAAAGCACTTGTAAATGCTTGACTACAATATGGTACAGATATTTAGCTTCCTTTATTGGTCTCAAGAAGATAGAGCAGACTAATAAAAGGAATTGGCTTGTCGTGTACTGCTTAGAAACTGAAATTTGTAATCGAGTAAAAACTGTACAGAAAGATTTTCAGAAAATAAATGTTTTTATCTTAGAGATTTCTTGTAGAAATATCATTTAATACTTTTTCTATATTAGATAAAGAATATTTTTTCACCCAGGAAGAGTTTCAGTTCTTAATATTTCATACAATTGTTACATCCAACTTATTGGTGTTTAAAAATTTTAAGATAAACTGATCCTTGTATTTTAGTCAGTGATATATACCTTACCAGACACCAAATTAATTATAATAGCATTGTTTAGTATTTATTTCATGTTTTCAAAGCTTATATTTTATTTTGATATCTTTCATTTGGGAACTTTTTATTCCAATGGCAGCCACTTGGGAGTTTAAACCCTTTCACGCCACTACAAGGCCGAAAGCTGCTACTCATTTTATCGTTACCTGGTGGGCACCTGTGAGCCAAGTCATAGAGGTAAGAAGCACTGCCCACGCCACACCAACACAAACCCGTTTATAGGGCGGGCAACATTCATCCATCATCTGAGGAAACGACAAGAGACACATAGGAAGAGAAAGTACATCCATGCCCGAGCTGGGATTCAAACTCAGGTCCTTACCATCCGTAGTAGAGAACTTTGGTTTCATTTTTCAAGCGTATCCTCTTTAGATATGTAGTAGCTAGAACTTATATTGAGTAACATTCTTTTCTTCTCTTCGTTTTTTATATAATTGATTTTTGGTTGAATGACTTTTGAAATTATGCGGTGTAATCCGACATTTTATTTATAGCTTTCATTATTAGATATTTCAAAATATGATATACGTCATTTTCACATATCTATTATCAGCTAAGAGCATTTTGATGTGATTAAAAAAATTTCGTAACTACAAGGAACCTTCAAATTTTCCATACTTTATTCAAGTTGCTTTTAGTTTATCTATACGTCAAACCTCATTTCGTGGTACAAAAAAATCGTTTTAAACAAAATTAAGTAAAATTGTAAAAATAACCAACCAACCTGTCTAGTGGTTAGCGTAATTAACTACGGATGGGGAGGACCTGGGTTCGAATCCCGACTCGGGCATGAATAAACTTTCTCCCTCTCTCTGTGTTTCTGGTCCTTTCCTGAGTTGATGGAAGAATGTGACCCGCCCTATAAACAGGTTTGTGGCGTGAGCGATGCTACTTGTACCTCCGTGACTTGGTTCACAGGTGCCCACCGGGTAACGATAAAATGAGTAGCAGTTTCCGGCCTTGTTGCGGCAAATGAGCTAATGTTACTTACTTGCTCAAGGGTGCCCGCCATTATAAATAAGAAAAAATTGTAAATATCACTTTCTTTATCAATTATTTTTTACTAAAAGCTAGATATGCGTTTACAGTTAAAAACCATGATATGAAAAGCGTGGGGACTTTGACTTTTAGTGTTTGACATATTTGTCGAGAAACATCTCATAAAGTGTTCAGCTCTTAGCAACCTAAAGAGATCCAAACTAATGAATAGTTGTGAAAATGATCTGAAGAAAAACCTAACTTATGAAGAAAAATAACTAATTACCTATAATTCATTACAAGTTTCTTAAAAATTGAATGTAACTTTAAGTTTAGGCATAAAAATATTTCCATTCACTTGTATTAATAGAATGCTTGAATACAATTTTCTAATTAGTTGTACTTCATAACTGTACATGATGTTTTCAGTTTTAAACTGTTAAAGATGTTTATTGCATGACAGCACTTTCATTTTCAGTTATAAAGATTGTAGGTTCGATTCCCATCTTAGGAAGGGATGTTTGTAAAGTTTTAGATCAAATGAAATTAGACTTTAATTGACAACTCTTATTGTGTACAAGAATTGACATAGCAAAACAAATAGATATTTTGGAATAAATTCCTCTTTTTGCTCAAAATGGTTAAAAAAATATTGTACAAACTAATAGAAAAATCTAAAAATCCTTGAAAAAGGAGACGGGCATAAATAACACGTTTGCAATTAAAATAAAAAATCAAGCAAGAAACTATATTAAAAGCATCGTAACAAATCGAAAGAAATGTAATCGAATGCTCGGAATGTAACTTGGAATAATTTCGTATGTACTTAGAAAACTAATTTGCATGAACTAACCTTTGAATGAAAGTGAGCACGACCCTTATCAAGCAAAACCTTGCCTTTCAACATCAAAGTTGTAAAAAAACTTGTAGAAAAAGACCTGAATACTGATATATTTCACAAAAGAGTTTCGTATTTGGAAGAATCCTTAAGAACACCAAGAAAAAAAGGATTTCCTTAAAAAGTCTTAAGTGAGTTAATATTCCCCAGAGGAAAAGTGCACCAATTATGTGACAATATACGTAGAGAGGGAAAAGGGTATAAGTAAATGACTGGATCATGATATTTTGTCAAATGAAACAGTTAAATTGCATGGGACAAAGTTTGTATGTAAATTCATTGAACTCAAAAGAACAAAATTATTCATCATAATTTCATTATGACGTATGTAATGTCTTCAAGATTATATATATATATATATATATATATATATATATATAT
>JAPDSC010115498.1:23256-40854 GCA_026290005.1 Latrodectus geometricus
TATATATATATATATATATATATATATATATATATATATATATATATGCGGACAAATTGTACAAAGCATGATGATAATTAAGATAAACTTGCTATTGAATTGACTTATAATCCATAGTCAAAATTTTATATAAGAGTTTCAAAATCAATTTCAATAATTTTGATATTCTAGTTTATAATTTAAAGAAATTTATTTTGCACTGTTGCTTTTTCTTTTAAAACATGTCAATATTTTGATATTTCAGAGCTCTTTTAATTTGTATTTCAAACCAATTGTTAAATAACTACTCTATAAAATTTTTCTCTCATAAATTACTTATATTTTGTTCTACAAAATAATTTCAGAGAAAATTTCACTAGGTATATATTTTCAAAAAATTTTAAATGAAATTTGGGTATATGCATGATATATATAATCTGACGGCTAAATTGATTAATCCTTCTCAATTTTCGTGATCACATGCTAATTAATTGTGATCTGCATCATGTAATCAGTATGCTTTCGGTCTTAAGATACTATCGAATCACGAATATCATGCTTTTGCATTCTGAATAAACGAATTTGATTCAAAATAAACGCATTTTGAATCAAATTACTTATCAGAAATTATGCTGCATCTTTGGAACGAGTATATTTTTGTTTTTATTTGAAGCAGAATTCGTGATTTGTTTAAATGCCGTTTAACTGTCATTCTTTGCACACGAGGTATAGTTAGACTGGTGCCTACTATTTACAGTGGATTACAAACCACCATGAACATTCAATCTCAAGGTGGGATTCAAACACAATAACTGTTGAATCGAAGGCCAGAGAGTTAACAATTTGGCTACATTTGGTCAATAATGCATATATGTGTATCACTAATATATGTTAAGTAATTCCATCATTTAAAATGCTCTAATTTATAAAATATTTTGAATGTTGATAAATAGAGATATTTATAAAAAATGTATAAAGACACATTTTACTAGTAAAAATAGATAAATAATAGTAAATGTGAAATCTCTTTATCTGGAAAAGATTGATAATTACTAAATGCAAAATGACGTACATGTGCTAATATCTTTCGCTGTGTATATAAGTATAGTAATTTTTTTAAAAATTCTAAACTTAAAAGAAAGGAATTAATATTGAGTTAACGGAGAAATTAGGAAGACGATATAGAGTTATAAGGTTATAAATAAAGAAATAATCCATGTTACACGCGCGAGAGAGCGTAAAAAGTATTCGTAATTTACTTTCTTATATTCAAAGATCACATTAAGCGTAATTGTGCAACAGGAAATCATTAAATATTGAATAAAAGAGCTTGTTAACTATACTTAAAAAATTTATTAGATTTCGAACTAGTACTTTTATCAGAAATCTTTCTTAAGAATTTAAAAACTATTTTGCTTTTGTGTTATGTTTACTATAGTAAAAATACATCACATATTGCTATTAGTAGCAGTAGCTCTCTAGAAAAAGAAAAAAAATCAAGATCTGAATGAAATATGAGAATTGGCTTAGCAGAAATATTCAAGATAAATCAAATTTTATGTCTTGTCATATTTTATTCAAGTTGTTTGAAATTCGTTTCAAATCGAAACATTTCCCGATCTGAATCTTATAGAGCAAGGAATCCTTAGTATTTACTTATCCTATTGATCAAATTAGGATAAGCGAAAATAAATATGCTGTAAATTGTTGCTCTATTTAGTGACCACAACTCTACACAACGTCAATAAATATTAAAAAGTAACAAATATTTTGTGGTATTACCTCAAATTAAAGAATTTTTAATTTGAATAATCAAAAAACCGGACTGATTAAAAAATACTTCAGAACGTAAGTGAGAAAAATTGGAACTGCATAGAGCTTCTTTTACAATAAAATCATCTTTGTTTAAAATGTTACTGCAATACAGAAAATATTTAGAATACACGAATATTTAGAACAATGATTTGCAGCCAAAATAAACATGCTTTACTACAAAATAACTAGCTCATTACTCGCTAGAATAAGGTTTTGGAAACATTAAAATTCGTAAATTCCTGTTGTATTTGGCAAAATGGCAGAATCTTTCAAGGTGCTGTAAGAAAGCAATAAATTGAAAGTAACACGGAATCATTTTCCAAGAGAAGCTCAAAGAGCTTTCCACTTTGAGCTCTCTTCACAAATCTAGACCTTTTGTTTCTTTTGGAGCGTATCCGATTCTTTTCTTATTGTAAAAATAAAGATTTTTTTGCCATCAAAATGGTCTCCAGGTGCAGCTCGGGAAACCAATTTCCTAGATTTGAAACATAGTATTTTTAAGCTTTAAGGTATATACTGCATAGCATTTTTTCGTTTTAAATGTTTTCCTTTTTGACTTTTGAAATCTAGCGTTAATAAACGAAATGCAAATTCCCTTTGTATTTTCAAATCATTGAAAATGTTCTTTGTTAATCAAATACAAGAAATTATGAAACTTTGAATAATTTTAAAGAGTATTCCTTTAAACGTGAAAATTCAGGTAATTAAATTGAGAACCTGGAAGGAATTTTTACAAATCTTTAATCGAATTTCTATATTGTTTTTTCATTTTATTGACTAGAATCAATTCCTTATGTAAAATAAATTCCTTTAAATTGTTCTATTTGAAATACTTATAGCGTGCATTGATTAAAGTTTTCTAAAAAAGGTATATATACATATATATGAGAAGAAAAATATATTACAAATTAATATAATTTGTCCATAATCAATAACACGTGTAATGTTTTTGATTATGGAAAATGTATTCTTTAAATAACCATGTAAGTGTTATTTAAAATGTAACTAATCAAAGAAACTTATCCAATTAAACTTTCGTGGACTTCTATGAATATATTAACATATTCTATATTTGCATATCCTTTATTTTAGAATTATTAAGCAAACATCAATATCAAAGTCAATATTTTTTTTCACGTAGTTAAATTTCATTTGAAAATTTGGTTAACAGAATCCTATTCATGAAAAAAATTTACAACGTTATAAACAATGTTAAAAATTTACAACACTGTTATAAAATTCGTTCATATTAAGTATCTCATATGTATTCAAGTCTGATGGAATTGAACTTGATAACACCGACTTACTTTAAAGCCGGTTTACTTTGATCACAATCCTATATAAATTCATGCTTAAAGGATTGACCATTTTGAATGTTATAATTAGTATATATAATTTAAAAATTTATTAGAGAGAGTTTTGGCGAAATAAAATGAGTCTTATCTTCAAAAATATATATATATATATTCAAAATCATTACAATCTATTTATAGAAAATTCAGCAATTTCAAATTTTTTTTAATTGTTTGAAACTGATTTGAATGAATGTAAGAATACAATTTTAAAATAATTACATGAAAATAATTATATGGATCATGTGTGTTTGTTTATGGAAAGTAAATATATTGATCTCAAGCAAGTACATTAATAAATATATATTGTTATGTTATTGATTACTCGCAGTAATGTGTAATTAAATATTAACTTCATAAATACATCTAGAATAAATAAATAATTTGGTTGTTTTCTTCCTTATATATGTAATACACAAAATATAGTTCATTTCTGAAATGTGTATTTAAATTGAAATTATATTGTGCGTGCATAACAGGCTAGTAAATAACAAAAATATGTTTTAAATCATATTTTTGTTATTTACATGGAATTTCTTACAGTTAACTATCGCAGTATATGATTAGTATAGCGATTTTTCCTTGGAAATAGTTAAATATGTAAAAATACAGATATCAACCATCCCTATCGGTAACAGACGGGATTCAAGTTCATATTCAGTTGCAAAAACGTTATAGAAGTAAAACACCTCGACCTACCAGTAAGAATGGAAATTGAGGCTTTTTAAAATGGTTAGAAATGTTCGATATTCATGCTAAATTTATAGTTATTGAAGTCTCAATCATAAATAAACTTCCAGAGCTAGTAAATACTGTTAAGAGGAGGTATAAAATAAAAGTTTCCAGGATATTCTTTGCTGAATGTACTAATTTCGAATTTGAGAAATTCCAATGAAAATTACATCATCAAGATTGTTAAATCAAACAAAGAATCATATTCCAACCAATAATTTTAACAAAAAAGAAAACAGGTACACTATTATATTTTGTTTAACATGAGCATTATGACTTGGAATGTTTTGGATTTCCTCCTTTAATACCATCTGCTATTTATGCAAGGGATCAATTGAAAAGCAATAATATACTGTGAATTTTCAAAAGATATGCTATATTTATTTGATATCAAAAATATAGTTTTAAAAAACATTTCTAAAATTAATGGTTAAACCGCGTTATTTAAAGGGAAAAGTTCTGAGCTGCAATCCAGTTACTGTTAAGTAAGAGGAATAGGATGTTGTATTTCTGCTTTTTGTGTGTATTTTCACGTGGAGTGTTTTAGAGTTTTCAAATTCTTTGTGCTCATGAATATTTCCTTTGAATATGGCCTACTATCTATAATAAGGCCTTTCAAAAACTATATACGTGTGGGAATTAAAAAGTTTTGCTTTGGATTATCCTTTACTCGGTGTTAAATGTTTATCTTACTCCATACATACTTTTATCTATTTCAAAAATATTCGAAGTAATTTAATACATTACAAGCTATAACAACATTACTCCAAGCATCAGTTGATATGATAGATAGTGCAAATAAAAAGGGCTACAAGATTTCAGGAACATGTGTTTATGTAAATAATTAAAGTTCAACATCACAACAAAAACAAGGATGGCAAATTATATACTATTAAACAGACAACTACATAAAAACAACAACAAAAAAATTAATACATAATTAAAAGTAAGAATACACTATCAAGAGAATTACCCTTTTACACCTAGCGGCATCTACCCAAGGAAGGTAGCTGTAATTATAACTTCTCCAAAACAACTTGAAGTCTCGCCTTGGCTTAATAATAAAATAATTTTCTCTTCGGAATTTGAATTCTCATGTTTTACCCTCTTTTAGAGGGACAAGAATTTTAATGAAAAGTTTGGTCCTGTTCTATGTTTGAATAATGAGAGATAAAGAGCTGAAAGTGATTGTAAAACTATTTAACATAAACCATAGGTGCGCAGTATTCAGGCATCTATTCATTTGCAAGTGCTTAACATCTATTCATAGATGCACAGTATTCAGGAACTTCAAAATGGAAAAATTTGTGAAATTCTTAATCTAAAAGATATATATATGGGAAAAGAAGTAATATATTAATTTCCAGAGATTACTGTAATCATATGGCAGAAACACGGACAAGTTTTGGGTTTGGACCTATCTTTCCACTATTATTGAACAAAGGGAATTAAATACTGTTTTTCTTCATCTTTCTTACAAGTCTGCAAAGGTAATGTTTTGAAGTTTTCCATGTTTTTATCCCTAAATTTATGAAAATTCCTCAGATACGTAGCATACGGGTCCTAACATCGTCAACCTATAATCTATGAAAATCCCTCTCAGAAGGAAAATACGAGGGGTTATTTAAAAAATAGTTCCTTACTACAACTTTTTCTTATTAAATTACTTACTATGCGGCGTCAAAGGCATAGTACATGCTATTGCTCTTCAAAAGGCAGATATTAGGCCATTGTGAAATGATGTAAGGGAAAAAGTTACAAAATTTTAATTTAAAACATTCACACAGACAGATAAGTATGAAGAAAGAGATGAAAACATGAATGTCATCTTGTTTTGTACAACAGAAAATGAAATCAAATGCAATAAGTATATTCTATGGAGTACGACAAAACCAAAAATATATAAATACTGCCTTTTTTCCTGCATCCAAATCGTTTGGAGTTGTACTTTTGAATTTTTCAAAATTTCTGAATAGCAATTTGTAAATATACCAATTTATGAGTTTTTCCAAAAAAAATTTGAATTTTATTAAAAATATTTTTAATTTAAATTGTTTATCTACATAAATTTTTACAAACATTCAAATTATACTAGCAAATAATGAGGAACAGGAAATTTTAACCTTGAATCGGATAACAGTGTTATAATGTTACAGAAGATCTTTTGTATTTTATAATAATTTAATATACATTTTTAGTCAATGACTACTTATGTTAATGAAAAAAATATCCCATGTGTTAACTAAGTATTCCAAGTATTATTTGAATATTTTAACTGCTAGTAGTGTATTTCCTAATCACTGAAATCTATTGTAGACACTTGAGTACTTCACATGAGACTTGTCTCTTGCGAAGACCTGTCATAGATAGTAGGCTGAGTCCATGTGTCTCAAGGAAAGAAATTTAGAAAATTCTAATGGATCTTCTTCAACAGAAGATGAAATATAACTCCAGTCACTGTTTATTCAATTGTCCATTGAGTGGAAAACAAGAAAAACGAATTCTTAATATCAAACTTTTAAACATTATTTATACCTGTAAGTTTTTGTATTTTATATAGATTCTCTTCTGTTGAAATAGCTATATTTTCTGGCATAAAAATAAAGCTATAACATAAGAAAACATTTTGTAAACTTGAGCTCCAGAACAATAAATGATATGTTTATCTAAGTTTGGCAGACTGAATCTTTTTTGTTCCGTTCATGTTTGAGCGAAATGTTTCTTCGTGCTATTCTCAACTCATTATTAATTCTGCCCGTTGACTGCTTCTAACGTATTCCTTGCACACAACTGTGCTCAGAGATCTTTTCTCCTCTTAAATATTACTTTCTATATCGTTTATGTTTTCTTTACACCTTTGTTCCTTCCACCATTTTCGGTTTCCAGTTCCATTTTAAATAATGCTACTGTCAGATAAGAAATATTGATCGGCACTATCATTGATTCACGTTTTTGCATATGAAAAGTGTTGGTAAAAAGCTTCGACTTAAAAGTGATTTATTTTAGCTATATAGATCATTTTAAAATACTTTAGTTCCTTCTTGAATTTAAAATCAGTTTGAAAACAAGTAGGTAAATTGGTTTGAACAGAGAAATCTACATTGATACATTAATTAAAAAGTTTATTCTTTCTTTTCTTCTTTTTTTCAACATGCATAATTTTAATTTTCAAAAACATCAATTAAATTTTACATCCAAGCATTATCCGGTCCCTAAAAAGTGAGCTCAATATCTTAGGATTTAATATGAAACTTTATATTTGATATGCTAAAGGAAATTTAAAAATGATTTAGAATTCTATTGTCCTTTTGCAAGCTAATGTGATAAATCAGGTTCGCCAATACATTACATCTTTGACTGCTCCAATATAGACAACAACCATATAAGATTTCCATTAGACATTCTGCCTATCCAATATCTTCAGTTTTGCACAAAACATAGACCTTGTCAACGTTGCATAACCAACATAATAAAAACCCTCATGGAGGTGGACTTGAACGTTTGTAAACTAACACCTAACTTACAGTCACGATCTGATGATCTAACAAACTTCATCTAACAACTTTTTTTTTAATTCTTATACTAGCCAGTTAAGGAGGAATAAAATATGCTTGCTAACCCTTGATACACTCCAAACACATTCCTTCTAAGTCCACTGTTCTTTTGCACGAAAAACGGGTACATCATACAATGCAAATTTCAAATTGGCATTTATAAGAACTTTGAACATTTGTTGAAGTTTTGATACCATGTGGTCAAACAACATTGCATAGAGGAATTGATGAGTAAAAATAAATGAAAAAGATGAAAGTTCATAGAAAGAGGTAGTACAGTAATAATTAAATGTGTCACACACTCAAGGATAATGTTAAAAAATTTGCTTAATGTAGTCATTTTCAGTCACATGTAAATTTTAAATCATAGGACTGTATGTTTAACAGCAGATCGTAACAATATATTTGCAATTGTTCATAACAAGCTGGATGATTGAATGTTTTTAAAAGCATGATTTAATACTTCACGCTGTAAAAATGTCATTCCTCTTCATGGTTAAGCAAATATTTAAGAGATTTCAAATCGATAATTACAGGAAATCAGATTCGGTCAATGTGGTGGGCATTAATTACTAAAGAAGCTACTAATAATACACGAATCTATAAAATATTAAGATTTCAGTATTGAGTAAAATTTTCTCTTTGGACAATGAGACTTATAATGTCATGATCGGGGATAAAGGCAGTTGATATTGGAAATTAATTTTTGTTTCAATTACAGTTTAAAATATGACTACAGAATATAAGGGTATGACAAAATGAATTCAACAGAAAATTTGATAAAAAAAATCATTTATTAAAAATAAAATAAATAAGGTCCTCTATTATCTTACAATTTACGCTCCAAGTTAAAAAATACAATGTTGCATTTGTGTTTTTCCAAAGCCCAAGAGTGACCATTCTGAGTGTTGACCCATGATTCTCAATTCAGAAAATATAATTTTGCCTATTGGGTATTTTACTGTAGTCAGGGATGGAGAACAATTCTTTTGTGAGAAAGAGTTAAGAGCTGAGTCATATTCTTAATCAAATATCCATTGTGTGTGACAGATTTTGTACGGGAAAGAAGACATGTTTGGGAACATCTTCTGAATAGAGCTACCAGGAAAGCCTGTCACTTAAGCTCTTCAACTGTTTCATCTGGCACTACTTCCAAATTCTTAGATATCATATAACTTTGACTGTGGGACAATAAATACCTGTATTATCTGAAACGATTTTCCGTTATGTAAGTGTTCAATCAACAATACCGTTATCATAAACGCTGTAAATCTCGAAACGAAATTGAAAATTTTAGCAAGAGATTTTTTATTCTGTTTTTCTCAAAAAAATTCCTTCTTTTTTGGGTGTATCCAAATTATGGGATTTTTTTTCAAACATCAAAGATTTCCTATGATAATGACTTACGTTTGTGTTTTCATACTAATATAAACCTTTCTCTGAATAGTTTATATTAGTTATATAACCAATCTTTGCCATTTCCTTTTTCATATACGTTTATATTTTTACACAAAATTTCTCATGGAAAATTATTTTTTTAAAAAAAGTTCATTTTGAAAGCCAAACATTAATAATCTATGAACTAAACTTTGCATTAATCCGTTATATTCGTTTTAACTACTCATGGATTTATTTAAAGAAAGTAATTTTAAATAAAGTGCATATAATAAATTATATACAAATTGTTTTCCAAACAATAATCTACAAACTATAATAATTACACATATGTATACAAAAATAATTTGATGAAATAAGTTGAAGACATTTATTATATAATGCCTAAATTAAATTTTCAAGAAAATGTGAAAATGATTTATATTTTCTATTAGTAGTGTATTTTGTATATGATTAAGTATAAAATACCTCCAAGTTTGATCATCTTTACTACAATCATAGAGTTTGTTCACAACATGAAGTTATTCTAACCCTATTCAGACGCAGGAAATTTGGAATGTTTCTAGACACATCTCCAGAACATTTTGATACATGTTTCATGATTACAAGATTGGGAAAAAGGCCGACTATTTAATTTGATCAGTAAAGATTTTTAGTTTAATTCCACATGATGAATAAGATGAAACGCGATATGTTCTGCATGCAATGAGAGTTTCATAATTCATTGAATCTAAAATGTTTATCAATTTCTCTCTAAAAATTTAATTTCTTAGAATGTTTTAAAATTATTACCATACTCTCTCAATTAATAGAGTTTTTCCAATACAGGATTACCATCCCTTGTGTGGGTGTACTTGTTCCTTATATTTGAATGATAATATTAAATATTTGCTTTTATTTATTTGTGAATACGAAATAAATACCTTCTAAAGTACAGTGGGATTTACTTCACTGATACACGTTAGATTTTTTTTATAGGTTTTTATATGTTATTATTGGCATCAGTTCGTACTCGACTTAAATGATCTGGTTATAAAAAGCATGTAGAATCCACAATACATATCCTGCAATATACTGTCTCCTGTAAGCTGCAGGATATGTATATTGTTGATATTCTCTGTTCTCAAGCAAGCACTTGCACTAGTTTAAAGGAGCTAAAGTTCTTGTTGTGATTTGCTACAAAATCACAAGCATTGATTATTTTAACTGGTGTTAATTCTTGTCCTTTCTTTGATGTACTCTAGAAAAGATGAACTAACAATTAGGCAATGGTTCCACAATCCTTACGATGTAACAACAGACATTCAGTAATTTTTCACTGTATACGATGTTATCTACTTTCATTCATTTTTATTAGTCTTGTATGAAAACTAACTTGAACAGACATTTCATTTACAGTCGCAGTTAATATTTTTTATACTTAAATGGAGACTATCTCGCATCAGAGAGGGATTGAGTTGCTATTTTGATGTGAACTAACAATCACTAGTAAAACGAAAGGTTGACATTTCTTGGCCATTCTTAAGTTTTCTCAAGGAAAGCTAAACTGGAAGTCAGATAATAATTCAAGCTGCTGACTTTCCACACAACTGCAAGCATTTATTAAAATGTCCATTTAATATTCATCCATTTTCAATCAGATAAGACTGAAAGATGTAATTTTGAAAGTAAATGTTGCTTCAAACTCAGATTTAGATTTTGGCTAACTTAAAATTATTTAAACATATATCTCTTTTGGGATAAACGATTCATTTTTAAATAGCTTGTTTTAAAATGCATCAAATTTATGAAATGATAACAGTGTTTTGCATATTATTACATCATGCAACATGTTTTCATTCTTATCAAACTATATTTGAAATACGTAAAAATGAAAATTTAAGCGAATTTTATACGCAATTTGCCATTTATTACATTTTATCCGGAAAAACAGTTTTATAATTCCTAAGCATTTGTGCGATTTTATTAATAGTTTTCAATAGGATATAATATTTTACTTATTTTTCATAAATTTATTTGGTTGCCAATTTATTAAAAAAGTTGTTTAGAAATTATCCCTCTATGCAATATTATAAAGGTATAAATTACAAAGAGTTTTGTAAATATAAAATAACTTATCTTAAATCAACAAATGTGTTTTACCATTGATATTTTGTAATTTTAGCAGCAGAAATGAATTTATTTTAAAATATAATTCAACAGAAAATCCCTTAAGCATTTTTAGGAAATTACTTTAAACTTTTTTAAGATTTTTATATAAAAGAAAACACCTTGATACCAACTTAAGAATTTTCAGGTATTCGCTATTCACATTTTCATCAATAAACTAATAAAAAGTAAATCTCCTAAAAAAGACTTACCAAGAAATATAAACTTCGATTCTTAGAATTTTTCCACAAAAATACTTTTCTGCTCATCATATTCTTAAAGAAAAAATTTCGTGGCCAAATAGAAAATTAAATTAAACTAATATTTTTTCTGCAGCTTTTGGTTTGTTAGAATTTATTATTTTTTCTTCAAACTGTATCTCCATAAATCAACCCAGTGTAACTTTCAGTAGTTTCGAAGAAGCTTATTTTCATTACTTTCAAATATATATGTGAACTCTTTTTCAGACTTCTTATTTTCCAGAAACTCATTTCGTTTTAAATTTCACATTCAATTCTTATCTATTATAATAAATTTTTGAATGGTTTAGTAACATTTAGTTGTTATTAATATTATATTTAATTATATTTTGTATGTGTACAATTTCACACACATTAACTTTCATGATGGTTGTCTGTATTTTTTAAAAGTAAAAATAACAACTACTTTAAATCTAAGGGATTTATTTATTATTTTAAGAATTAAGTAAAATTAAAATAAGTTTTATTTAAAATATTAACAGAAACATCACTCAGCATTATTGTTGCATAAAAAAATTTCCACCAGAATAAAAATATATTAGTTTTTTGTTTTGCTATTGAATTCGAACTAAAAAAATACTGCAGAGATATTGTCAACATTATTCTGAGACAAGCAATTTATGAATTACAATTGAGTCATAATAATTAACAGGTATTTTAAATACCTGTTAATATTTTAAATAATGTGTTAAAAATGAAGTCAAACATTACCAATAAATAATATTAATTGAAAATATAATTTTTAACTTTAAGGATATTTTCCCTTGAAGATGAATAGCCTACGACATTTTTATTTTGTTGCCATATATTAATATACAAAATAATATTATCATCATCAACATTGTACTAAGAACTGAAAACATCATTCATTCAAAGCATTTGCCTCATATGATTAGTTTTATTTAACTATTTATTTATAGATTTTTCTGGAGACAGTAAGTAATGGTGAAAGTTTCACTTGATAAATACTTATGTCAATTAATCAGGTTTAAAATAGAAAACAACGTCTTGACAAGTCAGGTAAATACGGAGGATGTAATTGAATACAGACCAAGAAAAATTTATGAGTTAATTCCAATTTCTGCATTTCAAGCAATTGTTATTAACAAACACTTTTACAACTTTAAAATTCCAGAAATAGACGTATGATTTTATAATTATATATTATATGTACCATATAATTTTTAACTTATTCATTACCTTAAATATTAAATAAATGAAATTTTTTCTAATTCTTGAAAGGTGTATGACAATATTAATCTCTTCAATTTAATTTCCCATATTGATTTAATTTTGCTAAATTTTGCGATTGATTAAAATTGTACAAAATTATTATAGAAATTTTTATAATTTCTGTACATTTATTAGTTATATAACATAATTGTTTGATATTTAAATTTAATTTTTGATTATTTTTTGTAAACAGGAAAAAGGTTTTTCTTAATATTTTTTCAGTTAAAAACATATTTCAACAGAAATAGTTAAATGTATTATAATCTTATGCTATACAAGAATATATAAGTTCATATGTAACAAAAAAGTATTATCATTATATTAAGAAATTATATTGGACAAGTTATAATTGATGCCATACCAAATTCAGTACATTTGAAAGCTGGTGTAAAGTTTTTATTATTTTTAACATTTTTTCCAGTCTGGAACTTTTGCATGTAATGTGAACCTTTTTTTTCCTATCTACTTCTCAAGCAAGAATTACGACTAAATTTCTTGAAAATAATGGAAATTCAAATTCTCAAATGAATAATTGGTTTTGAAACTAACACATTCCATTCTAAAAACTCAGACCTACTATTAAATCTCTGAGAAATTATATTTTGTATTTAAAAATAAATTTAAGAATTATTATGTTACAAATTATTGCATAGTTGATAATTATATTTTTCTTAAGACTTATTGCTGATTTCTCGTTATTCTCTTAGATTGAAAAACATACTTTTGGATATATATCACCTATTTACTTTAAAAAATAAGTTGTTTCATCCCATTATTATAAGCTTAAGATCATTTTAACAATAACTTATTTTAAGTAAAGATTTCAATATTATTGCTTTTGTACATTTAGTGAATTGGTGAATTTTACCAATTAATTTTCAAAGAATGATTCAGTTTTCCAATTTTAAAATTAAATGTTAGAAGTTAAGTATACAAAAAAATGATGCGATAATTTTTAAAAAGTATTTTTTGTTTCTTAAATAAATTGTTATTCGAAAAATTTTATTTTTAAACCATTGCTTTGAAAGGCATTTTTCCATTAAAATGTATGTGTAAGTATCGTTGTGGTAAAACTAATTATCTTTCCCTCATTCAAACACTAAAGAATATTAGAAAAGGTAATAATGTACATTTGTTAAAAAATTGGATTCGCATGCGTGAATGGACCGCAATAAAATATTCGTGAGAGTGGTCAGTTAAGAAGCGGACATAACATTAATTCATTCAGAATATGGACACCCTTTCGCTTATCCCAGCGTAGAGCAAAGGTTAAAGGTAGCTAGCTTTAATTGTAGCAGTCTAAATTCGGATACTGGTTATGCATTTCCAATGCCATGTCCGTTTTTCTGCGAAGAAGAAAAAGTAAAAATACTTTTTTTTTTGTAGTTGTATCTGCAAAATGTTCGCCAATCAGGTCACGCAACGCCGGTGTCGCGCCGTTAATGGAGACACCGTGAAAACAGAATTTAAATGTTAGAGGTCACTGTGTAATATTTCGTCTACTCGCATCTGGCATTTGCGAAGTGTGCAACTGTTGTTAATGAAAACATCGCCACCGCTGCCACAAAAATAGCCAGCAGCTGCAACTTTCTTCTTTTAATTTCTCTATCCCTAAGATCAATAATGACTCCGACTGTAAGTGTAAGATCAGCAATTCTCTAAATGCAAATGCTAACATTTTGCAACTAAGCAAAATAAATAATTGACATTTGCAATAGAAAATAATAGAACACTAAGAAATAGTTGCTTTATTTTAATAACAAGTATTTCAACCATTTTCAAAACATATTTTATTGCTATTAAGCATAGGAAAAATCGTCTGTTGGCATAAATAAACAAATAATTACTGTACAAAAATGATAGTTTTTTGAAAAATTTGTTTTGAATTCCTTAATATTAAAGATTCTTTAAGTTTATTGAAATATGCTTTTGGCTGCCTATTTCTACAGAATAAAGCCTATAAGTACAGTCAGTCACCTCGTAATTTTGAAGCACGATTAAGTGAAGAAGCTGAGAGTTAAGGTGGCATCTTCATTTTCATACTATATTTTTGGACAACAAAATAACTTAACGAGCATAAGCATTCTCAGTGCGACGATCTTCTGTTGTATCTGGTATATACCGCTCGCTGCCTACTGAGCACGAAAACTTTGTCTTTTCCATCAGAGTACTCCAATAATATTATTTAGCTAAAATTTTAATAAACAATGTTGTGTCTTGTTGTTTTAAGTATTCTCTGAGCTAATTTTTGATATATGATTTTTAAGTGTTACGAAATCACTTTGTTTCAAGAAACAGCACAGTATTAATGTAGGAAATTTTTTTATACTCTACCCCACACACATTTATATAAATAACTCCTTCTAATCGCTGTTAGTTTTGATTGAAAATCAGATTATGTAATATATTGCTTCAATTCAAAAGATTTTCAGATAAATATTTATGGAATAAAGTAAGAATAAAGATACAAGTCTTCACACACAAATACGACAATATTATAAAATTGTTATATATCTATGAATTAGAATAAGGAAACACACAACTACGAAATATAAAACTTAACATAAAAACGAATTTTTTTTACATCCACAATAAACAATATACATCGCTTCCATCGTTAATTTACACATGCAATTCCCTATCAAGGCAGTTGTCATTGTCATTTCATTTCATTTTATTTTTTTTTGTCATTTTATTTCATGTGCACACATATAGCCGACAACTGCTATGGTAGGGTTAAATAAAATTTATATTATGGATTTTTTATTACAGAATATTTTTTTGAAAAAATGAATTGCGCTGTGTGAATACAAGAGTATAAACAGATTCAATATCGATGATATTTGTGTGTTATTAAATCCTTTAGAAGATATATATATATATCCTTTAGAAGATATATATATATATATATATATAAACATGGGTATATAAACAAAATCTATGGCATGCCGAATGCAGATTTCCATTTTTATATAAGGGATGAAATTGGAATTTAAATGAGTCGCAAATCTGTTCAAACGATTTTCCACAGATGCGTTATCTGCAGACTATTTGAAGCCAAGCATTCAGGGAGTCATAAAGCATTCTCATCAGAAAATCGATGGAGTTGATACTTAGACAAAATGAGAATTTGGTGTTTCAATAAATATTTTCGTTCTCTAAATGTGTTTATGCCTTCTAACATTTATTAATATGTTTTATTATTTCAAAAGGAAATTGCTTCACCAAATGTGATTGAAACATTTGAAACCAAAATGTTTTGCATAAGAAACATTTTACATCAATGATAAATCTACTTCTGCATCTGTGCCCAAATTACTACTAAATCAAGTCAAATTAATTTGGTGACGTGGAAAAGTTATACGTAATAAAACTTATTCACTCGCAGAAATTCATTTATAAAAAAATTATTATTTGGAATTTATCTATAAAAAAGTTTGTGGAATTAATTTAAAAGTTTTTTACAAATAATGTAAAGTTTCTTATAAATTTTTATAATATTTATTCATTTGAATGAAAAAAATTTGTTAATTTTCGGTGACTTACTAATAACTTCAACGGAATTATTTTGGTGATAATAAATAGAAATTTTACCAATTTATGTAATGCTTACACGTTTTAATTGAGTGGAAGTGATTTTTGTCAAAAAAAGTTCTATTTTAAGTGTTCGCAATATTTCAACGATTTCGTGTTTTAAGTTCGTTATGTTTCCATGATATTGATTAGTTGTTTGACTTATATGTTTTATTAGTTACATTATTTTTGGAACAAAAAAGTAATTTTCTTCCCCTTCAAAATTTTTAATAGAACACGCATTCCAATTTTAGCATCGTTAGATTGCTTGCACAAAAAGTAAAATTGCTTGTTTTTCGATTAACTTCTTCTGGTAAATATTTAGATAATTTTAGTTATATTGTGCATATTATAATTGTTTACTCTTAACAAAAGTCGAAATCGAAACCATTTAAAGCAATTTTTTTTGCAAATGATTTTTAGCGAAAAGATATTCCTCTTTAATAACTCATGCCAGAACCTCATAATAACTTTTACATTATTTATTATGAATAAAAAAACCAACATTTTGGGTTAAAATTTTTAGGCTTAATTACTCGATAGCATATGAACAGTGAAGTTAAAAATGGTATAATAAACGTAAATGATGAACGACTTTAGCTCTCTAAAATATTTAGCTCAACTTTTATTCACATGTTAATTTAATATTTTAGATTATGTATAATTATATTTAATAAAATTATGATTCACCGAGGCCTAGAGATGAGATCTTAGTTTTGATCTAGTTCTTAAACCATGGATGCTGCATTTCTTACTGCATGCTTGGTACTCAAAGTGGTTACTTGAGAATTTTCAAGATCCCCTTACTTACGACACATGAATAAATGCAAACTATATATGAAAAGACCTCCTGAAAGAGAATACGCTGCTTAAATGTAAATAGTCAATCTAGTTGGTGCAGTAAACAGCCAATCTATTTGGATAATCCATTATTTTTCTTATGAAAATTTCCTTATAATGTACCTTAAGAGAGACTTCCTCAAATGAAAGAAAATCACAAGACTTTTCCTAACTAACATAGAAATTCATTAATAAAAAATAAATAGCAACTAAAATACTCTAAATTAATTTTTTGTTAGATATTATCAAATAATGTTTAAATGAAAGCCTTAAGTCATCGTGATTTCATAAAAAAAATAATGAAACATCTCAGACTATTTATATGAGTGAATTTTTTTTCCAAAAATGTAATACCCATAAGCAATTTTAAAAGCTAAATAAAACCATTTTGCTAAACTATTCGAAAGAGAATATTAGCAATCAATATTAATTTTTGAAAGCGGTTTTCACATTCAGAATAAAATACAGAAAAAAATTAACCAATGAAAATATTTAACGGATTAATTATGACAATAATTGAGAACAGCTTTTATGGGTAGGGTGGGTAAATGTGGTTCCCGTTAAAATTGGAAATTCGTTTCGCATTATCATTGAGCGTTAATCAATATTTTCAGTTGCTGATTTTGTACTTTTTGTTTATTTCATTATTTTAATGATTCACTACTTTTATAATATTTTGTTATAAATACTACAAAGATTCTCAGACAAGAAAAATCC
>JAPDSC010115498.1:45103-72932 GCA_026290005.1 Latrodectus geometricus
TATATATATATATATATATATATATATATAATGTTGAAGTAGAAAATCTACTTAGCTCATTTGACGTAGCAAAATTAATTTTTAATTGAAAATTTCATACTTTGGAAAATTATTTACCTAAATAAATATTTAAACTGTATTAATTTTGTTATAATTTATTTTAACCTTTATAAATTAATATTGTTAAGACGCTGTTGTTGTCTTGTGTATGGAGTGCGCAGCTCCACTTTTCCAGCTGAACTGTAATTTGGTATGAAGTCCGCCTTCCTCAGATACCCGTTTACAGGATATCCAGCCATTCACAACCCATTTATACAAGGAAAGAAGGGAGAGAGAGAGAAAACACATCTATGCCCGAATCGGGATCCGAACCCAGGACTTCAGTTAGGCACGCTGACCACTAGACAAGTGTGTTGGCAGATGTATTGTTAAAACGTAGATATATACGTGAAAGACATTGATAATTAGAAGGATGTAAATTTTATTTTTTTTTCTTTTTGAAACATTCAACTTTCAAAATTATCCCTACAATTTCTTAGAAAAATTTCAATTACAAATTAAGTATATTTCTGTATTGAAGAGCATGTAAAAAATTGCTAACCATAACTATTTCTTATTTTATTTCATTCAAACTTAATACTGACAATCTCTTTTGTGGTAAATAAATACAACCGACATTCATGAGTTTAAGTAATTTTTTTATGATGTTGTTTTATCCTTTTTTAACCATCCTGTTTACAGAAGTTGTTTTATCCATTTTTGTCATCATGTTTACAGATTTCCCTAGAAACTTTCTTTCTAAAAATATTCTTCAAGAAAGAAATACTTTAGCAGAAAGCTAAAGTATTCTATTAAAAATTTCTTTTATTATAAATTCAAAACTTAGTGGTGACAGCCTTGGGAATATTGGATTTTAAAAGAAATACATTTATATAATATATATTTAATGAATATGAACAAGTTTTGCTCATAATATTCATTTTTATCCTTTATTGAGGCTCAACCACTCTCTCTTAGAAACTTTGACTCACCAAAGTGAATATTATTTTAAAATGAAGTATTTATAAAGAAACAGAGACTCTGTATTAATTTTCTTTTACATCTGATTTAGCTATATTCAAAACTTTATGCTGGTAATGTATATAATATTGTTATATAACCCTTTGGTGAGTGTGAATAAATTTTGTTCACAAGATAGATTTAGATTTTTAGAATGGTCAACAACTTTTATATTTATGTTCACAGTTTTATGTGGAAAAAGTTTCTATTGAGTATGTAGAAAGAGAACTTTGTTTAATTTTAAAAAACCTATTTTTATAAAACTTATTAATAGAGAAAAATATTGTTTACACTTAAAACTTCATAATGTATTGATAAATTGGAGAATCTTTTGCTCATAACATTGTTTTATTTATTTGAGAAGTTCAACAGTTTTCATCTGTTTTTCACAATTACCAGGGAACTTTTGTAAGAATTAGAAGAAATTTCTAAAGGAAAATACATACAAAGAAACTGAAAATTATGATACACGCCCATAGTTGGTTGCAATGTAGCGAATAAAAAGATAGTTATCAATTTATGCATGATCCACCATAATCTGCATTGTTATCGTCAAGGAATGCTCCGGAAACTATTCCAAAGAATACAATTTAAAGGGATTCCCATGAAAAGTGTCTACTAGGGAAGAAATTGTAATTATGTTATATTTATTGCATATTAAATACTTAATACGATATTGCAATGTTTAAAAACGTGAATTTCTGAGTTAGCTTAATTTTTTAGATGATAATTCTTTAATATTTTATTGGAAATTTCGAAAGGATTTATTCAATTAATACAACAGCTTTGATTTTTAAAAGTTTTAAAATTCTAGCTAAATTGAAAAAAAATCTGTTATCTATGTGTTATACCCTACACAGGTTCAGCTAATAACTGAAATATTAAATTTGAAACTTTTTGTTCTACGGTTTATGGATTTCGATATGAATCTAAGCAGTGTATATATATATATATAATTCTTACTTCACATTATACAATAAAAACCTGTTTGGTAGATTTTAATGAGCAAACAGTAGCCCAAGAAGGATTAATTAAATAACACAATGAATAACAATAAAAATATCACTTCAAGTAAAACTCGATCACTATTGTTTCTAATAAAGTTTGGCAATATTTTTAGTAAATAAAAAAATATCAATTTTTGTTGCATATAACATATAATTCAATATATTTATGTTATAGACCATCACTTATAAGCATGGAAAGAGATAAGAATTACATGAGATTGATTTAGCATTTAGTGATATATAACATCGTATACTTGACGTGATCATAAAAAAAAAGGAGAATGACGTTATCGTTATCAAGAGACAGTGAGTTCAATGATTGTCCAATATCCCTCTGCTGATTTGATGTGGAGTGAAGAGGAAAAGGCTTGTTTAGATTATGACCTAGACAGCAATGTAAAATAACGAAACTTAAAGTTATAAGATAATATGGTTATCAATAGAATAAACAACCGGAAAAGTCTCCTAATAACCTTATATAAATTATCTAAAAGAAAAAGAGCTACAAATTGCATATTATGTGAAGCATCGTTATAATTTACAACAAATTTATTAATTATCCTTTGAAATGTTCGCTAAGTAACCACTGATGTTTATTAGCGAACTATTCAGGTAACATTAAAACGGATGATTGCAATATTGATAAACGAAATGTGATATGATGTCATTAGTTTAAGATTAAAGTAAAGTTTAAGACTTTCATATTCATCTTTTAGAATGAGAATTTTAAACTTATGTCTTCATATTTTGTTTCGCTTAGTAGTATTTATTTGAAAGCCATTCTTAAGCAGGGATTTTTTTTTAAAATTATATTTGTTGAAAATAAAATCGCCTGATCTTTTTTTAAGTGATTACCGAGTTAGATACTTCATTTACATGGAGCTTACCGTGACTAAAAGTTTGATAGAAAGATTTTTGTAACGGAAAATACTTGTTCGATGCTTGCCACTTTTAAATAAAGAGATATGGTTGTTGAGTTTCAAATTTTTGTCTGCCTATTCATTCTATTGAGTGCTATAGATTTTTCTAGGTTTCCACCCTAAGAAACGTGAATATGGTCCATTTTTATGAAAGTTCTTAGTATGTTTAGTAGTTGAAGTCAACAGTCTAAGCACGTTGTGAATGTTCAATTACTTTGCAACTATTTACGTGTATGTGTGAGGCAATGTCAAATATTTCATTTTGTAGATTTTTTTATGGACATTTCAATGATGAACTATTATTGTAAAAATAATGTCTGTATCTTTAAAAGTTTCAAACATTACTTGTAATGTTTTAATCTTTACTTTTATTTTTGTTTAATACCACTATCAATGTAATATACAAGTAATATTGTTTAATGTCTCTTTTGTTTTCTTGTGAGATTCTTCAGAAATCATGTCAGGTGTGTTCCGAAACTTCAGTCAGTATGTCTCTCTTTAAACAATTGATTTTTGGTCGCAATAATCTAATATTAAATAACTTCATTAACACTAAAAATACCAAAAGGGGTCATTTGACCCATTATCTCATTAATTTTGCTGAATTTTTATTCGGCAAAATTAATGGGAAAAAAATAAAATCCCCGGTATGTTTAGAGTTAAATACCAAATAGATTGCAATATTTTATACTTAAAGAATTTTATATAGTTGCTCGTAAATGAATTTTATTTTATGAAACATATTTATAAAATAAATGTATTTATTTTTAACCGACTGAGCACTAACGGCGTATCTGTCAAGTCGCAATAAGCTGGTCAATTAGCAGCCAGGGATGGCAGATATCTCGCAGAACTTTCCCGATAAAAAAGCGGCCAGCGATGTATCTCGTACGTAGCAGAATTTACACCAAAAGTGATCACGATGCATTTTTGCTCATAATAGAAACCGTTTTGTTTTCCTTTCTCCCTAATAGGTAGATAGATTGATCAGTTTTAAAGACTTGAACCACCCTCCTTGAAGTCTTTTTTTTTGAAAACTAAAACTGAAACTAAGTTTCAAGCCAAATGTCTAAAACATTGGTTGTTTTTTCATCATGATTCAACTTCAAAATTTAAAAATCTTTGAATTTGCTATTTTAGAAATGAAATGCAAGTTTATACAATGCATATTATTTTAATTTTAGTCCTTAAGATTAGTAAAGTATAGATGATTTTATAAACACAAAAATTTTAAATCTCTATGTACTTTAAATTTGATTATACTAGTCTTCTTATTTAAGTTAATTTTTGACAATTTTTTTTTACTTTTCTAGTTATTTTATAAATTTTAATTACTTTAATTCAGATTTAATTGTTTTGACGACCTTTTTAAAACTAGTTATGACAAAAAACAAATGAACAAATTTCGTAAACATAGAAAACGTTTTATTTCTAGTGAAAGAGCTTATACCTGTATTAGGAAAATCGATGAGTTTTCCATAGTTGATAATATTTGTCTTAAGTTCTAATTACTCAAATTAATTTAACGTGTAGTTAAATTTTTGTGCATTCGGAAAAAATTTATATATAATAAGTTTATTGCATATTGCATTTTACTTCACTATTACATTACTTTTAATATGCACTTTGAATATTACTAATAAAACAGTATTATCTTAAAGTAATAATGTAACGTGATTGTAATTTGAGTTGAAGCCTAAACATTATACTGTGTTACTATTATTTCCTTTAAGAGATAATTCCTATCATCTTTGCAAATATTCTTAGCAACGTTTCGAAGTTTTAAAAGTAATTTAAAAACTTAATATACATACGAGCCAGATTTCTGCATTAAAATATACGAAATAATGTTTATGTTTTATTTTGATTTATTTTGCAGGCAAAGTTCGTCACCATGTCTTAGTCAATATCACAGTCACTGTACAAAGCCAATCAAAGGATTTCCGGCGTACCGAAATCCTTCTGACGTTTTCGGGGTTCATGAACCATTACTGTGAGCCCTCTGCTGTCAGGTGTTTTGAGAGCATCAGCCCCAAGTACTTCCTGTCCGAAAGCATCATGGAAGCAGTCACATTCGATTATTTGCTGAGTCCGAGTTATCATGTCCTCTGTCCAAACAATTCCATCTCGTATAACCTGGACTCTGATATACCAGGTATATTTATAATTTCATTGATCCTTATGATAAATATTGTTTTATTTTCCAAGCAAAATACTCCTATATTTCAGATCCGAAATTATTTTGAAAATAATCTGCGGAAAATATTGTTGGTATTTGTTATTTGTACTTGAACTTTTTATTGATGAAAGGTATGTGGGGTAAATCTGTAGCACAGATACTATGAAAATACAAAGCACAAATATCTTAATAAATATATTATTAAAATATTTATGATTTGTATCTGAATTTCTTTAACAATATCCTAATGACTTACCATCCTATGGTCTAGTGGTAAGACCACAATATTCTGAATGGAAGATCTTGGGCTTTGACTGAGACATTCTACATTCTTCTTTATTTGTATTGTTTTGGGTTCAGGATTGAAAATGTCTAAATCTTAGATGAATAAATTTTAATCTATCTTTCTTGATCTGATCATAAATACTTCTTACGAGAATTCTTACATCAAAGACAGCTAATATATTCATTATGTCCAATGATTCTCTTCTAATGTGATGGGTAAAGATTATTACCAGCTAAATTGTTAATCTCAATATTTTATCTTCGAAAAAATTATCGGGTAATATATTTCGTAAGAATTGTTCTATTAACCAATTGCCACAACACAAAGTTCATTAGCTTATCTAAGCATGTAATATGTCCCAGAGTATTATAATCCTAAGATAGTTTATACTAGAATTATAACGTTCTAGAATACAAAAGATTTCAAAAATTATATTTGAATATATTTTCTTAAAATAAATATGTTAGGATTCTTAATATTTTTCAATATTTGCTTTAGTTTACTTCAAAAAATAAAAAAATTGTCAAATTGTACATTTTTTTATATTTCTAATGGCGGGCACCCTTGAGCTAGTAAGTACATAAGCCCATTTGCCGCAACAAGGCCGGAAACTGCTATTCATTTTATCGTTACCCGGTGGACACCTGTGTACCAAGTCACGGAGATACGAATAGCATCGCCCACGCTACACTACCACAAACCCGTTTATAGATCGGGCCACATTCCTCCATCATCTGAGGAAAGGACAAGAAACACTAAGATAGAGTAAGTACATCCATGCCCGAGCCGGGATTCAAACCCAGGTCCTCGCCATCCGTAATCAGTTATGCTAACCCCTAGACAGGTTGGGCAGCAATATTTGTTCGAATACCATCCTCTATAAATGATTTTTCAATAATCTTAATCAAATATTAACATTTCATATGACATAATCAATAAAACTGCTTTCAGTTACTGATTTTTTGAAAAACATGATAAAAAAATTGCTTAATTAGTGTAACAGTATTTCTTATATAAAGTAAAATATTCAAAATAATTTTTTGCTTATAAAAGAAACTTATAAAAATATAAAAAGAATAAATTTTTTAATATTATTTCTCACATTTGTCAAAGCAAAGAGTTAAATCGTAGAAAACAAATCTTCAATGATAAACCAGAATCATTTAACAGCTTTACTCAAATCTTAATTTTGGAGCTTTTCTCAAAGAATTACTTGAAATTTATTATTATTCATATGTAGGTATATTATTTCCTTAGTATCGTCGTGGTTTAATAATAGAACTGTGTTCTTCGCTATGGAAGCTTCTTAGTTTAGAGTAACAGGTATTATTAAACAATTCGAGATGGGTACTGTTTATTCATACGTGTATATTCATCTGTGTAAAAACGATATTTTGCATAAAGAAAATAAGTTTCTTATTAAAAATAATATAGGGAGAGATATATATTGCTTTCAAATTCTCTTCTCTTACCATTTAATTGCATTTTTTTTTTTTATTTCTCATGGCGGGCACTCTTGAGCTACTCATTTTATCGTTACCCGATGGGCACCTGTGAACCAAGTCACGTAGGTACGAGTAGCATCACCCACGCCACACCACCAAAAACCCGTTTATAGGGCGGGCCACATTCATCCATCATCTAAAGAAAGGACAAGAACAAAGAAAGTAAATCCATACCCAAGCCGGGATTCAAACCCAGGTCCTCCCCATTCGTAGTCAATTACGCTAACCACTAGTCAGGTTGGATGGCAAAATTGTACATTACGTACAATAAATTAAATAAGTCAACGTAATTTTAGTCAAACGTAATTCAACGTAATTTTAGGCATAAAATTATCGTTTGATACATTTGATGAAGTAAGAAATCTTTTACAGTAAAAAAAAAATATTGTTGATGTGTTCTCGTCATTATTAATTGGAATTTAATGAAAATATTATCGTATCTTAACATATAAGCATGTTTTGGAATTAAAATGTGTTATTCCGTTAGTTTAATTTACCCATTTCCATCTGCCAGTTTCGTCTTTTTATTGAGCAATCAAATTCTTCCATCCATTCTTCTCTTCAATGGGTGTGGCTGTTTAACTATATTGTTTAACTATATTATGCGTATTAGTTAAAAACTTACTGCTAGAAAGTCTCATAGCACTTAGACATAAATTGCCACATTCTTTCTCAATATAATTAAGAGCAAACAAACTTGGCAGTCGTCACATTTCATAAATTTCGCAAGTGTCAAGTCGTTTTTTGTTAGATTTTATGCATAAATTTAAAGTCTCATTCGCTCTGAGAGGTAAATGATTATTTCCATAACATATTCGTTTTAGTAAACTATTCTTATATTGATTGAGAATTAACGTTTCAATTAATCAAAATCAGTTAAAATGTTTTTCTTAGAAGACTTTTTCCTCAAGTCCCGTATGTATATTAATTTCCTTTTTTCAATCAAAAGAATTTGACTTAGATAATCGGTACAAAATATTGATAATTTTACCAAGAAATGAAAAGTATATAAAATATAGAGAATTTGGATACAGCAAAGATAAATATGCAAAATATAAATAATCTTATCATATGGATATCAAATATGAAATGGTAATAATTTCGAAAATAAAAAAAATGGAATAATTCACCAAATGAAAGTAAAATTCATAAAACTTAGCTTTCTAATTTTGCTGACAAAATTGAAAACAAACAATTTAGCCAGAAAAAGGAAATATACATAATGTACATAATTTTTCCAGAAAAATACACATAACATACGATCAGTTTCGTTTAAAAGAAGTAAAATAGACAAAATAGGAACAATTTCTTCCAAAGTAAATAAAATGCACAAAATATGAAAATTTTCGCTGAAAAAATATAAAAAATGTGGAAAATCTGACCAAAAATAGGTAAAATTATAAAAATTATAATTTCTTTTTCAATAATCTGTTAATCTCTCTCTCTCTCTCTCTATATATATATATATATATATATATATATATATATATATATATATACTTGCATTTATGAAGATGTTTTTAGTTCAAAGGATTTCTGTTGCAAATTTATGATTTTAGGGTATTCTTAAACAGAAAAAATACTAGTAAAAATACAAATGACACATCCAAAAGTGTCTGCAAAATTATTATTTAATACTAAATCCTAAGCTTCAATGAGTAGCTCTGTTTATTAATAATGAATGATATAAGCTCAGTTGCGTCATCAAGGTGCGTCAAACCTTCCGAACATCTGTTATAGCTTCCTCCTTACGCTTCGGACATGGCAGCCGGATAAAATGCTCCTGTATGGTTTTTACTTCAATAAATTAGATTACGTGTCCATGGAAACAAAGTGGAGGAAATCACAAAATTGAATTATAACCCCTTCCACGTCGTGACTTCGCTTCGAAGTTCAAAAATAACAGGTATCGAGATTGCTTCTGAGAGTTTAATGTCTTAGCAAACGCGTTGTGCCAAAAATGCAGTACATCCCATTTGTGTTATCTTTAAAAACGATTCAATTTTGCTTATGAAAAAATGGATTACTTAAAGGATTCTTTTTATTTAATGATAAAATATGCATGTTTTTTCGGAAACGCAAATTTATATTTGATTTTCAAGTTAAAATGATTAAATTCGTACGCTTGGTTACTTTTTTGCTTACATTTTTAACAAAAATTTTAAATAATCAACATGTATATTTTAATTTTGTTAAATTTACTCTAAATTACTTTTGATTAATTTCAGCATAAGTCTTTTTTCAGATGTTTACATTTTTGTTCATGCATAATAAGATTTATTGAAGTAACTGAAGTATTATGTAAGATTGAATTTTCATATTGTTCCATTTTTACTTCAAATGCAATAATTGAAACTTTAATAGGGAAAATTATATTTATGAAAAATTTATTTTTTGATATATGTGTAAAAAAAAAAGAAAAAAAAAAGATTTATGACGAACTGCCTTATTCAGTTAAAAAATCATTATGAAATAATTTGCAAATATAATGTAAAGGAATTTGTGATATTGTTTCCACAATATAATTAGTATTTTCTTAAATTACGTAAGTATTTACTCATTTTTGTGATATAATAAGATAAAAGATAATTAAAGTTGAAATTATGCGCACAATAAGATTAATTTTTCTTAATTTTATCCCTAAGCTTTAAATATGTCATCTAATAACCGGAAAAATAACATTAAAATTTTTCACACTTTTTTTCTTTATTGAATATTTAAATAATTTTTTCCAAATGGAAAAAAAATAGCATTTTCAGGATCTTACAATAGTTGTTACATTTGCATGCCATCAAGTATTTTTGTACCACAATAAAAAGAGGAAATTATTAACGAAGAGGAGAATTTCCAGTTTTATTTTTCAAAAATTTCAATTTCTCCTAATTCTAAGATTTAATATAATGTAATGGCTAAATATATATATTCCAGTACAAGTACACGACTAGAGAAAATGTACTATTAGTGGTGTCCTTGTGTACATAGAAAATTCCAACAAATTGTTTAACTTAATGTATATTTAGAGAACTTCAACAACTGTTAGTTTTTACATTAATAACTTTAATAATTGTACATTAATTAAAGAAACAATAATTTAATTATTGTCTCTTTTTTAAAACATAAGTGATTTTGCAGCAAAACTAATTTTGCGTGATTTGTTTTTTAATTTCAATATAGAAATCCTCAAGTAACTCAACTCTGCTCACACTTTAATCTATTTTATTTTCTTGTATATAGATATAAAATGACAAAAAAAAAAATTCTCACAGGCCCTAAAACTGATAAAATGTAATAGATTTTATAGTGTTAGATAAAAGTGTCAAAAAATAGAATTCTAAAAATATCGATCATAAAGAATTAACAACCAACATAAAAACAGATGAAAAAATACATTATCTAAGATAATATCACTAAAAGGAATAAAAAAACGATAAAATATATTTAAATTCGCATATAAAAAAGCAAAAAAAAATTACTACATACACATAAAGAAAGATACAATGAAATTAAATTGCGCCCTGGAAAAACAATAAGAAAAGTCAGTAGCAACAATTGAAGAATAGTTAGGAATTATTTTATGATAATGATATTTAAATAATTTCCAATTAAGTATAGCTTTGTTGTCAAGTAGGAAATTTAATAAAGTACGTCAATGTATTGATAGCGTGAATTCCCCATAAAAAAAGTTTTTCAATAATAATAGAAAATATTATATTTTTTTTTGCGTAGGAACTAAATATGCATTTTTATTAGCATGGTTACAAAGCTGCTTAGGAATTCATTTCAATATTAATTAACGTTCAACATGCTCAGAATTTAATCCACACTAAGCACAATTGAAACGAGATGTTTTGTCTGGAAAATATGCTTGGTATTTTAAATTAATATTAATAAGTTATTGACAGGTGTTATAGTGGAAAGGATAGATCTCCTCCCGTCAATAATAAAAGTTTTGACTAAAGAGTTCCAGTATTGTTAAAATTATGATTATACTATTATAGAATTTAATTAGGAAACGCGATTGGTTATTGAAGCAATTTAAAGAATAAATATAAAAATATATTTTATTATCATGAGGAGTTTAACAATTTTTAAAGCTATATTCTAATTTGTTATAGTTTCAAATAATAAACTTATTTTCAATAAAAATATGCAAAAAAAAATTTATTTGAGCAATTTAATTATATTTTTTGTAAAAAATAAATAAAAATAAAAGATTTCTCACTTATTTTTATAAATAATTATTATTTCAATTTGTATTACTAGGGTATTTAATTATTTATTTATTTTGATATCTATTTTAAAACCAGTTTTTTTATTTATGTATAAAAAATTATAAAATATTTAACAAAATGTGGAAATTGGAAATTTATGAAATTCGATGGTAAGTATGATTTTCTCTCTCTACATGGAAGAAACTACTAACAATAATTTTTTTAATCAAGAAGTAACTCAGAATTGACTTTTTTACTTCAGTAGCGTTTATCAAATTGTGTCTATAGAAGAAAGTAGTTAAAAGTATTAGGTAATTCATAAAAAAAAACCCCAACCATTGGTAATATTTCTTTGCACAATAAAGCAAACTGATTTTTTTTAAAAATCCATGAAATTAAAAGTAAATATTATAAATCCAAATATAAGTGAAAGTGATTATAGATTCTATAAAAAAAATTAAATATTAAATTATAAAAAAATTTTCCTTGATGGTACACTTCTTCATTGCGAAAAATTCTCTAATTTTGAATGCAAATATTTATGTATCATAACAAAAAAGACTGACTGGAGCATGCAACGAAATTATCATTAATTTGGTGACCCGATGTTACAAATTAAGTATGGAAAGACAACGGATAAAATCGTTTGATTGATGAACTTAGTTTCATTAAGATTTAATGACTCGTAATTTGAACTTCAGCAAATTGATATGTTTGATATCAGGTTTGAAATCTTCCTTTCTATACTATACATCAACTTGAAGTAGACAACATTGTGCGAGCATTTTACGTGCATAGGTAGATCTTCACAATGTTATTGATTAGATGGTTTATATTTTAGGGTGCCCCTTAATTTCTCGCCAGTTTGGCACCATAATGTTAAAAATGATGGTTTATTTCAGGCAATCTCAGTATTTTTGGGAATCTCTATCTCACAGTCTGTTAAGTTTGTTTTGATAATTTTTCACTTTTTACTGTAAACATTTCTATAGATTCATTGATGCAATTGATGTTTTTGATAAAATATTTACGTTTCAACGCATTTGTAAAATTTGTGTAAATCTTTTAATTGTGATTCTTTGCACATGTTTTTCACATAATTTTATTTTGAACATCTTCGAAAGCAAAATTCAATTTACTTTGAAAAGTGTGTGAAACCGAGCTTATTTTGATTCTTTAAATATGAATGAAAACATTCTTTGCAAAAAAACAATCAGTTTTCGCCAAGAGGCACACTAAAGCACATTTTTTCTCTATTAATCTTGTCTTTAATTGAGTTAAGGAATATTAAAAGTTTTTAAGCAACAATGGCATGATTATTTTCCCTATAAACATTATAATTAAGTCTTTTTGTCCAAAGGCAGTACGTGGCAAAATGATCATTAATTTCATCAGTTTGACTCTCTTGGTATGTGATTGAATGAGACTGATTAGTTGAAAAGTCATTAGTAACATCCTAGGAGAACCCACATTTTTGGTGAAAAATTGAAATAAAGCGCCAAGGCGATCAAAATGATGAAATAAGAATTCCAGAAATAGTTAGGTTTATCATATCTAGTGTATCAAGGTAGGATTACCAAGACCGGCGAAACTTATCTCCAAAAAATGTATTCGTGCCAAGGGTGTGGACTCTGCTAGGATCCAACCAAAGACATTGTTATTCTTTCTTCATACATTGCTGAGTACCAATTTAAAAATTTTTAGTTTATTAAAAATTTTAGAGTTTATGAGATTTAATTATAATTTTGTATTAGACTGACATATCAAATAATTATTCAAAAAAATACAATGAATTTCAGTAGAGTTAATTTTATTTTTCTATAAATAATTACATAAATTTTTTGATGGAAGGTTAGAGAACTAAATTTATTTCCTTGAGTAGTTTGTAGAATATATGGAATTCTTTTCTTTTTCAAGGTGTCTGTTTGCTAAATAGATACATTCTAAACTAATATCAAGTTAGTTATTAGTATAATTTAAAATATTCACCAAGACAGGTATTTTCTATTAACATAATTAATAAATGTATCTTTGAATGAATTTCGATGTATAATTTTAATGTGTTCATCAGACTTGGATATCTTCAACCAAAACGAAAGTTATGTTGCAATAAAGAAGTTTTAACATCTGGATTCAGTCTAAAATAAAAGACGTTTCTATTTACACGATGACGTGGTATTTGTTGTTACAGATGAATGACTGTCTTTTCCTGTTTGTATCATTTTAAATCAGGAACATATTATTACCATGTCTGTGAAAGTTGTAATTTATTATCTAAAATGTGCGATTGCAGTTTTAGTTCGCATAATGTTGTAACCTGGATGTGTTCTAAGGTATATTCTCCTGAGTAAGATGACGTGGAACGTAATTCCATAAACGAGTGCTTTCTTTATATTATGCTAACATCTAAATATATTCGAAAGAAAAGTAGGGATTTCGGTGTCACCAAACCAGTGATTCTGGACGTCGAGAATTTACATTCTTGTCCGATCAAAATATTATTTACGTTTACTTCGTTCTTCGTGTTCAGTTCCAATTTTAACCACATTAAATAAATTAATGTTAAAAATTGTAGCTCAGTCATCAACTTGCCTTTCTCCTCTGTTCTTTATTCTTTTTTACTTGCTCTTTCAAGCGCGATTACGAACTTATCAAAAGTAGGAATAGAAACTGAATCGTCATATATCTCTAATCGGATATCCTAGATTTTTCAGGAGAAATCATAAAAATTTGGATCTTATTATTACCAATGAGTTAGAGATTTCTTTATTTACATGGTATTGATATTTGTAAATATTTTAGGTTAAAATTAATTTCTATTGATTTTTTTTTTTTTTTTTTTTTATAATTTCTATTGAAGATGGATTTATATCATCGATGGATTGGTAACTTTTCATCCAAAAATGAATACGTATATTTCCACTGATAAAATATTTGCGTCCTTGTTTATTTTGATTATTATGATTGACTTCCTGTGATATATTTAATTTGAATAGTCTGCATATTTCCCGTTTACATAACAATTACATGTTTATTTATTCCAATTTGTAGTTTTTTTTTCTGTTGTTTCAGGAAGCTATGATCAAATATAGTATTTTCTTGAAGATTGTTAATAACGAGTATAGCATAAAATAATTCTCCGATTTTTCTCAACGGAACTCATTATTCAACATATAAGTAGAAAACCAGTCATATAGTTCTTCCACTGGTGGTAACAAAAAGTCGCAAAAATCTGCTGTATAGTTCATTTGACCCTTCAAAATTAACCATTCCAAGTGCCTTAACATCCAACGACGCTGTTTGGGTCTCATTTTTTGAGTTATCCAAGCAAACACATCAGGAAATGCTCTTTTACCCGCAGCAATACCCCAGCTGCCCATTAGTCTGATCCAAAATTCCATTTCTTATCACTTTAGATGTTGCTTTAAACTTTTTTGTTTCACAATAAATCACTTTTAATATCACACAGCAACAAGCACTTATGAAACTCAAACTGAATTTAAATTCTTTGTTAGGTTTAATAATAAACCAACAAAGACATTTTACATTGTTTAAAAAATAACTTTTCAGCTTGTTGAATAAATATACATTGTTGAATATAACATTATTTAAATTTTAATAATGACATTGTGATTTTTTATTTCATTGTTAAAGATTTGAATTGCCTTACATAAACATATTAATATATAAGAAAACAAAAGACAAAAATTAAACTCATCTTACATAAGAATTATATCCTACAACAACCTAGATTGTACCAATTAATTGATCGTTAAAGTCTACCCAACACCTCACAATTTAAATTGTCTGCCGAATGAGAAAATCGGTATTTTAATTATCACAATGTCCATTTACCTCATCATTAGCAATAAAATTATAATTAAACATGCAAAAATTCTCTTAAAACTTTAGCTTCTGTATGAGTCAAAGAATAACGCATAAATTTCTCTTGTCATTAGTTTGACTCTCAGTCGATTAGGTCCTTTCTCTAGTATGCAAAATCAAACTTTCAAAAAGATATATTAATAAAAAATTATCATGTTACATTATATAATAATATAATAAATAAAGCTCTTTAAGTACTTTTTTTATTGCAGTCTAAGGAAAAAAATTGATAATCAAATATATTAATTTCAAAACATTTTAGTTTCTACGTAATAAGATCTCTTTTTTTTATTATAACTCTAGTTTCTTAAAATAAGATTTTTTCCTAATTTCTAACAAACAAATCAAAATTTTTTATAAACTCATTTAAAAACGGTATGTATGTCACAAAAATATTTAATAAAAAAATTGTATATGTTGTATGATATCCACAATATATGCATGTTAAATTATGATTTCAATAAATTTTAATCATAATTATACATTTAATTACACAAAAAAGTATAGAACTGAAAAAATTAGTTAAAATTGTTTAATTTCTCATGGCCAAATCATAAACTGATCTTCGAATTATACTTTGTTCAAAGAACAAAATCTTCACCAGCTTTTGTGACTCACCTTATGGATTTGACATACTTTAAGAGGAAGGGAATTGACAAGAGAATAATTATAATTTAGGATGAACAACGCAAGCCATTGTGAAAATAATCACTATTTGTTCACCCTCTAAACCATGTAATGTTTAAATCATTTTTCAGCTTTTGTAATAAATGAGAACTTTTAATTGAAAAGAAATTCAAAGCTATGGTAAAATTAAGAATGTAAATTTTAACCCAAAAGTTAAAAAGAGATGAAATTCAAAAATGTTTTTGAAATTTTTGTTCATATTTAAGAAGGAAGGGAAAAACTAATAATAACAAAACAATAATATTTTTTCGTTTGACCTATTTATAATATGAAATGGAATGAAATGAATTATTTGGGATTTGCATATGAAATAATTTAGTGACTACTTCTATGGAATTTGTACTATTAATATATTTTATGAAAAACAGTATATACCATAAAACGTTTATAAAAGAATAAATGAGTATTTTTCTAAATGTTGTCTTAAAGAATGTTCGACCTGAAAAAGTTTAATAGTACATTATTAGAATATTATTTGTGATCACAAAAAAAGTGGATAAAAAAATAATTATATTTTTATACTGTTAAAATGCGCTTTAGGTCCCCTACTTCGCCAACAGGCGAATTTGAAGTATTTTTTCGCGCATGCTCATTAATTACTCTTTTGTTTTAACTTTTTCATTAGTCGCTAATTAAGTTCCACTTTGTAATAGCAGTGGTATTTTCGCCATGGCATCGACGATTTTGAAAACGCGCCAAGTAGGTGACCATTTTCATCTTTTATACTATTATATATACTTTTTTTTTTCAAAAAAAAAAAAGATTATTTTATATTAAAAAAAAAGACATTATTTTTGAAAAAAAAAAATACATTTTTGTCTTTGGCAAAAGCGTTTGAAATCACTGATCTGAAATCTATTAGAAAATAGATGAAAAGCGCATTCCAACTTTAATATACAATTACATGCCGCTCAACCTATCTAGTGGTTAGCATAACTGATTACGGATGGGGAGGTCCTGGGTTCGAATCCTGGCTCAGGCGAGGATGTACATTCTCTTTCTCTGTGTTTCTTGTCCTTTCCTCTGATGATGGATGAATGTGGCCCACCTTATAAACGGGTTTGTGGTGGTGTGGCGTGGGCGATGTTACTCGTACCTACGTGACTTGGTTCACAGGTGCCCATCGGGTAACGATAAAATGAGTAGCTCAAGAGTGCCCGCCATGAGAAATAAAAAAAAAAAAAATGCAATTAAATGGTAAGAGAAGAGAATTTGAAAGCAATATATATCTCTCCCTATATTATTTTTAATAAGAAACTTATTTTCTTTATGCAAAATATCGTTTTTATATTGATTTCACTAAATAATTTTATAATGTGTACATTTTCAAGTTCAAACTGCAGAATTATCTTTTTTCACGTTTAAGATGAAATTTTAGTCAAAAGTGATTTTTTTTTGAATTCTTAGAATATTTCAGAGTGCCCTGAATATATAAAAACTATAGAATATAAATTCTGCCTTAGCTTTCATTGTCTTTCTAGTTCATTATATTAGTTCAATATAACTACATTAAATATTTCCCAGTGTTAATTTGCACGCAGTTACAGTTTTACCTTGGCAATGTACAAATATTTACCTTTAACAACATAACAAATAGGAACTTTTACTAAGCATGAACGATTGTCGTTTGTTTCTATTACATCCATTTTAGTGTTCTGTTTGTGTAATCTAAAAAAATAAATCCTTGTTCTGTTTCTTTACCGAAATTTTGTCCGTGACTGAATTCAATGCGGCTGCACGGAATGAATGAAACTAACATCAGGATGTCAGTTTCCAGCTGACTTAAAATAAAAACTGAATGTTTTTGAAAAATTTTGATTATTACACTTATAATTTATTTATAACATGATTAATGCTAACTTGAAGTTGCTTATACCGTGATATGGTTAGCTAAAGATACAGCTCTGGATTTTTTTTTTTTAAGAAGAAGAAGAAGCATGATCTGCTTGCTTTATAAAATTGTAAACTATCTATCTCTATTGAGAGTAAAGAAAACATATTTAGGGCAATGGCTCTCTTTTTCTTTTTACATTCCCAGAATAATTTTTAAAAAGCGATGATGTTTGTTATTTTTTTTTTTCACTTTTTGAATAAACATAGTTTTTACAGTCTTCAGCGAACGCGTTTTTGCACTTACCAATATGTCATGACGAGGAAATGCATTAGGAGATGGGTGAAAAGTGTCTATAATTCAATATTTTATATATTTTCAATTAAAGAGAGTTTTCAAGCATCATAAATCTCATTCCATTTGTTTTTAATAATCTATCACGAGACTTCATTTTCTAATGCAAAACATCAGTTTAAGAAGCTAACAATTGAATTATTCTGTTATGATCATGCCTTTATGAGTTAAAATGTAGAAATTCATATTTTCACTTTTAACATCAGACAGAAAAGATTTTTACTTCTATGAGTTTTTATTTTTCTCTATATCATTTTCAAAAATATATACGTTCTTCTTCTGTTTTCATATAGCATTAATATAATATTTTTCTATTCCATTCATTATTAAATTAAAAACATGTTTTAGTACATACAATTTTTAATAATTTTTACAATAAAGTCTATAAATTTAATCATTTCATGCGTGGTCAACATATTTTCTACAAAATAAACTTTGTTGTGACATTTCTTGTCTTTCTTAGTATTGAAATTTCGGTGACCAGCAGTGTACTTAATATAAATTCTTCGAGTTCTTTCTATTTTGGTATGACGTATGTAAAAAGTATCTGATGTGTTTTCTAGTTCTGTTTTCATTGTTTTACTTTCATATTTGTCTTTTCATACTACGGTGATATACCTGAAATTTATATGTGACGTTTTTCCTTAGTAAAATATAAACTAAGTAAAGCACAGGGTAGATAAACTATAAATTCCTTTTATTAGATATAAAATAATTTAAAAATTTGCAGCAAAATGGATAGCTTCTGACAATGTTATGTATAAATATTAAATGCATTAAAATAAAGTAGTTATGAATTTCAATATATTTAAACAATTGCAAAAATAACTCTAAAATATTTTTAAATTTCTCTATGGTAGTTCATATAAAGTATACTTTACAAATATTCTAATTTTACGAAGTATACATTAAGCAGTATAGTTAATTGTAATACTTTACGTATATATTTTTAATGAATGTTTAAATTAATTTTCTACAAGCTAATTGTTTCAAGATGAAAAATGTTTTGCTTTTTATTATTTTATTAATCAGATTAATATTTAAGGAATAAACAAAAGTTTTAAGAAATAGTATATATTTATCTTCTATTGAATTGACGGATATTGTATAAGCACTCACAGTAAAAATACAACCATACTTTATTTACCAATTTCTCGAAAATACAGGAGGAAACGCCAAAGCACTCCTACACAAATTATAAAAGCAGCAAAAATGCAGTGAAGCAATCATCAGTACACAACTATTTATTTAATTTAATATAATGTATCCGAGTCATTTTTAATCTGATCTCATTTCCACAGACAAAGACAATTATGGATTTTGACTAAGAAATTGAAGAATAGAGGCCGGAAAAATTTCTCGAAATGAATATATGTCTCAAAATATTGTATTATCTGAGCATTTAGTCAGTCCAAATTTGCTCATTTTACTACTCAAGGCTAAGGTTGTATTTAAAAGAAATGCTATTAAAATCAATCTTCTCGTTTCACCAAATCTTGTGACAAATCTAATCTGAGAGGAAGGCCATTGCGGGCATTAAACAAAAATGTTAGTCATATTGGGCAAAAATCTTTTTCTTTTTTTTATCAAAGATAAATCTTAAAACTATTGATAGTCTTATGCGGATCAAAATTATGTAAAGATGCGAAAGATTTGTAAGTTTTTCAAAAATTGTTGAATATAAGTTTTTATTCTTGAACAAATATAATTTTTACGAATTATACGTGTTGCTAAATAAAAAAACATGCAGTGAATAAATCGTTATTTGAGGTAATTTTGTGAGGCTACGTCTCTTCCAGTATATGCAGACCTGATTCGGTATATCTGTGTATTTTTGTAGAGCTTTGTTTCTATGGGTTCCATGATAATCAAATGTGGAGACCTCATAATAGAGAAGAATATCATCTTTATCGAAAATTCTTTTTAATTGTATAAGTACCGTTGGGCAATTCATGCTGAAATTATGTGTCTCTATCAATATTGAACTGCAAATTTTACAGGGTTTCATTTTTGCCGTTTTCCATTATATTTTGGATAGAAGAACTGCTTCAGCTAAGCTCTTAATTTCTAAGTAACTTCTGAATGATTTCCAATACACATAATCGAATTTGAATTAATTAATGAATTGCTTAGCTCAAAACCAGAATACTAATTATATAACTACTATATGAGAAAGGAAAGGTTAAAATACAGCAAGTTGAATGGATCTCACACGCAAATGGTTTTTTTAGATTAGCACTTCCAAGCATTTTTAACTCGGAAAATTTAGAAAATAATTTTAAGTATCATTTAGATCTTTCAACAACTTATCAATTTGGAGTATGAAAAACATTTTTTACAAAATAGTCAAACTAATCAAGTGTGAAGAATATTGTATAGTTTGACAGATCTTCAAGAGATGATCAATCAGTGTCATCTTGAAAGAAAATTTCCCTGAGTTTTCCGAAAACATTTGCCTCTGATCATTCTATTTTGAAGTTCCTAAGATGTATTGTTTTGTCTCGTTAGAACATGCTACGAATTATAAGACACGCCTATATTTTACAGGCTTTTGTTATCCTCTTTCTTACAAACTTATTAAGTCTTAAAGTTCTAAGAGAATAGATAATTTCATGGACAGGAAATTAAACCGATGATTGAAAACAACTTAATAGATTCCAACCAGCAGTCTTTTTTCCTTAAGAAACATTTTAAGAACTGTGATAAATTGACTGTTTTTTGAACGGTTCTATAAAAAAATCACAAGAGCAAGTGAAACTCTAAGCAATACAAAAATACTAGATTAAGAAAAAGAAATTATGAAATGTGTATGATTATATAAATTTCATAAACTGACTGTTACATTTAAAATGACACTTTTAAATAAATGAAAATTATAAAAGTAACAACTAAAATAAAATAAATTAATATAATAAAATGTAAATTTTGTTACAAAGAGTATATTTAAAATTATTTTTCTTAAAATTATAATATATATTATATTTTTAATATATCTGAATTTTTTTTCTGAAAACTTAATTATTCTCTCTTAATTATTATTATTAGCATTTCATTGGTAATGTTTATTATTATTATATTATTCAAAATATTTCGAGTAATTTCTAATAAGTGTTTATTTTCTCGCAAGACTGAGCAAAACGAAAAAAAAGCTCTTAGACTAGACAAACCCTGAAAAAGACATAAATGCTAAATCAGCCATATTTGTAACAAAACTGTCTGTTTAAGAATATATGAAGTTAAAATGTTCAAATTTCGGGCTCAAATTCCACATATATTTTAGGATATTTCTGGAATTGCCCAGTAGGTTGGTAAACTTAGATTTTAGTGTTAGATCAGTTTGATTAAGCTTTAAAACTGTTAAAGATATTTTGCTGTGGAGCTTGCTTAATGAAAGCTTTGCCTGAAGATTTCACTGATTGTTTTCATGCATACTCGTGTATGTATATGTAATAGTCATACAACGGGTAAGAAATTATTTTGAAACTTTCTTTGTGTATTTTTGAATTATTTGGAAAACATCTGTATTCGTTTATTTACTCTGGGTGCCATTCTTAATTTTCAGGCTGGAGGGTACGTAACACCAATAACTTAAAATTAGATTTGCGCTTACAGAAATTTAACCTATTTCATTTCTGAACATAGTGTTTGTTAGTTCATTAGAATGATACATAAGTAAAATTTGTTAGACAGAAAGAAATGGCTTCAAACAGCATGATTTTTCATTAACAGTAGAAAATTATTGACCAAATACAACTTGCTGCAAGTAACATGTTATATTTTTATATTTTTTTATATAATTAGTTTTTTTATTCATAAAATTAAAAAGAATTGAATGGATGGGTAATATGGAGAGAAAGAAATGTCTTTAAATAGATTTTCTTTTTTGGTTATTAAAGTAAGTTATTTCAACATCTTTGTATTTTATTTCTACAAATAAACAGCCTCACAAATTTTTTATTTTATGTTATAAAACAAAAATTTTATAATTTTGAGAATTTAGTTTCTAATTTTTATTTTATATGCATTAATATATGAAATGAGGAAATTGAAGAATAATATGAAATGTTTGGGTTTCAATTTGGTGGAATATACTCCAACTTTTTCGGTCGTTGTTATTTCATACTAATGAGCCTTTAATCTTTTCATTATCAAAATAGCTCCTTTTATTAGTCTTATTTGTGGATTATTTTACTTTTATCTTTAATTTTATATTGAATTATAATAAAGGAAATTTTCTAAAAGAATTTAATTTTTATAGTTTTTATGAATCGTACATTTTTACGTAAGAAAGGAATTAAGTTTAAGAATCACAAGTAGAAGCATTTGCCCCAACTTGCCTCTCACGAGACTGCAAAAAATTTTAGCGCAAAAATTTATTTAAAAAAAAACTCCACTGTCATGAAAAAAAACTTTTTACTAACTTTTTTTTATGAAAAGAAATAGTTTCTAGCAAACTTTTTTTATACCATTTTTATTTTGGCACAGTTTCCCTATCATGAAAGACTTTAGGGTGCCACTCGTTGACTAATCCTCATTCCTTACTGGAAGAAATAAAATTAATTAATCATTTATGGTTTAAATAATGATTAATTTTAGACATAATAATTGAATTAAAGCACAATAAGTTAATAAAAGTTATGAATTCAATGTAGATTACAAAAATATTTAAGGCAAATCTTCAATGAATATCATTATAAAATTACATATATTTGGTACAAAATTTACAATTAATGAATAATTTTATTTTTTAGCTAAAATAATAAATTTTCTATTTTTCTATAATGAAATGGAATATATTTATTTTTGATTTTATAGGAAACATGAAAATTTAGTATTAGTTTCTAGCATGAATATTTTTATCAGTTAAGATTTGACTTTAAACAGAAATGTCTGATCTAATTGACCCTCATTTACAAAATGTGTCTTTAATTAATGTGTCTTTAATTTGTGTCTTTAATTTGTAAAATAGAAAATAATTAAAATTTGAAGAACAATTTTTCAAAAGAATAAAAGTCAGGTAGTATTCATTTTTAAAGTAAATGTCAAGAAATATTAAAATGACATGAAAATATATTAACTCTGCTGCTGGTAAATGTATTATATGTATCTAAAAAAAAACCTTGACATATACATAAACAAAAATTTTTCTTCATTTTTCATTGCTTCATGTTTACCCATTCCATAATTAATTATCTTATTATTTAATTATATTAATTAATTATCTTATTTTATTTATATGTCATCTTTATAGAATGAATAGCTTCACGAAACGTGTAATGTGTAATCAACAGCAGCAAATGAGATTTACCCAGACTAATGCAAAACATTTTAATCTTATATATTTATATATATATTAATTATTTTGTGAAGCATACATTTTAGTCTAGATTTAGGTTGTTTCATTTTGCTTATAAAAGAGGTCCACGGTCAAAAGCTGAACACCTCAGGCATATATATATATATATATATATATATGATTTCTGATATAAAAATAGAAAATTCAGACAAAAGATTTTTTTTTTACTAAAGAAAAATGGCATTTAAAAAATACAAATTTTATTTTTGGTATATGAATGAGCTAAAGAATTATGTTGTACTGCTGTAGAGAGAAGATATAATATAGCTATTATAGAATTTACTATATATTTTTTATAAAAAATGCTTACGAACTTTTGGATTAAAAAATATATTATAAGTGATTATATTAGGTTAGGGAAAAAGTAATCCATTATTTTTTCGGTAGACGTCTGTAGTGATCAATATCTCGTGAGGTATCTATCAAACCATTTCAGATTTATGCTCGTTGGAAAGGTGACATTTGACAATAAAATATCCTCTTGTAGTTTTTTGTTTGATTAATTTAGTTACGAGTTCAAGGTTTTAAAAATGGAAGACAACGAACAGAAAATTCGATACCTTTTCGTTTTTCTATTGTAACGGCGAAAAAGATAGCCAGGTGGCTAAAATTGTGAAAGGTGTTTATCGTCCTATATAAAACTGTAACAACCAGCTACGTACAGTTTTTGTTTCGTCGATTCCGTACGGATATTTTTGATGTTAGATATGCACCTCGCATGTGGATACAGCATCGTCGAAAATGTCTATAAAATATCAAAAATGATCGAAGTTAACCGCATGTCAGCAGTCGTAACGCGCAAGACCTAAAAATCTGCATGAAAGCTGTTTTAAACCTTTTTACAAAGTGAATCCAAAAGAAGTTACATAAAGTTCACGTAAAAATAATGGATTTCTTTTTCCTCAACCTAATATATGTTTACAAAAAGTAGCAAAATATTAATATGTGTTATTAGTTTTATCCCGTACTAATATATACATACATACATATACATAGTATCCTCAACTAATTAAAAAAATTTAAAAATTCATTCAACATATAAATTCATATTTTAATAAAATTTCAACAATAGATGTTTCAGTAAATTTACTTCCAGGTTTTTCCTATAAAATTTTCCCTTGTAAAAGTAGTTAATGCAGATGGTCATTAGGGGATTATTACATAAGACTTTCCTAAGTTATTGATACCAAAAACACCCTTGAGACGTCCTATATAAAAATTTCTTTATTTTTTTGTTAGTAAATCATTATAGAATGAGAATATTGGGATTTCTGCCAACTTTATTTTCCTTTCAAAGCAACTTCCCAACAGACATTTTTAGAATTACTGAGAAATAAATCAAGTGCTTAACAGTTAAAATTTGGTTGTTTTGTGAATTACATTAAATTATATTATTTTTATAAGTGCATTTCATGTCATATTTATAGAGATACTTTTTCGAAATAATTTAAGAATTTTGTTATTGTTAGTGCTTTTTTTCAAGGCTCTATGAGTTTTATTTTGAACACATTGCTGTTGAGAAATGGTTTTAATACTTTGTAATTATAAAATACATCGCCAATTTCATACTAAATATTAAAATTATATTCATATTTTTTCTTCTATATCAAATGTATTTTTCAATATTAAAAATTAGTAGATTAAAAATAATAGTGTTACTGTTTGAAGTTTACAGACAATTTAAAAAAGTAATTTTTAAAATATTTTTTTTAATTTATCTTAAAAGCTTTTTCATATATGCTCTGCATGGGAAAATATTCATAAAAATTTCTTTGAACTATAAATCTAATTTGAATTTCGCAGTTTTTTTTTTTTCAGATTTTGTATGACAGGGATTATAGTCACAAATCGCCAGGAAAAATAGAAACATTTCTGATTCTCATTATTTAAACTATCACTCTAAGTGGTTTTCAACTCATTTTAGTATATATTTCTAGTTTTAAACGACTATATAATGGTTATTATAACAACTGAAAGTTAATTTCAAATAATTTAAAAACAAATTTTTATGTTGTGATAGCAATAATACTGTTTTTCAATGTTATAAAGTTTGAATTGTTTATTACTGTACCATTACTTTTGTACATGATGCTTGGTTGCACCATAATATAAAGTTAAAAGTGTATTCCAAATCACTAGAAATATATCTTTTTTCAGGAATCAAACTCACGAACTGTTTGACTGAAAGCCAAAGCAATAAGTATAAGTACAATTTGGTATGAAAGAATTCTGACTATACATTTGGTTAGCAAGTATTGTTTCAACACTAGCAACATAGCAACTAACTTGATTTCTTACGGTTAAGAAAAATCATACGTATAGCTCTTGCTTAGACTTTTGATTGATTTTTCAGAAAATTATGTCCTAGTAAAGATAAAAAACATTATTTATATGTTTAAAATTATTAAAATGCAATAAATTATATAATTTTATAAATAATAATGTTTATAATAATAGAATATAGAATTCAATGAAATTGAACGGTGAAAGTAATGTATACAATAACATGAAAAAAACCTGACTGACTACAATGATGTTTTAGAATTTAGGTCACAGATGTTTTAAAAGCTTCGAAATCTACATAACAAATTGTGTGTTTTGTTGTTTATTAGTATCAGGAATAATCTTAAACGTAAAAATATAATCCAAACCGGAAGCCTAATCATACACAAGGTATGATGATGTTGTTAATTATGAAGCGCGTCTATTTTAGAAGGAGTGACAGCCTTGGTTTTCCAAATCAATTGTAACCATATTAAGGATCTGAGTAGAAAAGATAAGAGCAGCTATTCATTTTTTTTTAAATATTCCAATTATATTAGGTTGGTGAAAAAGAAATCCATTATTTTTACGTGAACTTTATGTAACTTCTTTTGGATTCACTTTGTAAAAAGGTTTAAAAAAGCTTTGATGTAGATTTTTAGGTCTTGCGCGTTACGACTGCTGACATGCGGTTAACGTCGATCTTTTTTGATATTTTATAGACATTTTCGACGATGTTGTATCCACATGGGAGGTGCATCTCTAACATCAAAAATACCCGAACGGAATCGACGAAACAAAAATTGCACGTAACTGGTTGTTACAGTCTTATATAGGACGATAAACACCTTTCACAATTTTAGCCACCTGGTTAGTATTTTCGCCGTTACAAGAGAAAAACGAAAATGTATCGAATTTTCTGTTTGTTGTCTTCCATTTTTAAAACCTTGTACTCGTAACTGAATGAATCAAACAAAAAACCGCAAGAGGATATTTTAGTGTCAAATGCCACCTTTCCAACGAGCATAAATCTGAAATTGTTTGATAGATACCTCACGAGATATCGATCACTACTTACGTCTACCGAAATAATGGATTACTTTTCCCCCAACCTAATATTATAAGGAATTTAAGTCCAATGAAAATGTTTTTTTATACTATATGCTTAATTTCATCTTGATGACAATATTTGCACTTGATGCGAAGCTTGTACAATCAAGCATCTCCCTGTATTGTTAACTCTAGCCCATCTAATCAAATGTAGGAAATTATCTCACAATTGACTAGATGGGCACAGTAAGCACAAAAGTACATAAATATATATCATCAGTATAAACAAGAGTCCTTATTGTTCCACTAGAATAGATTAAGGAAATACGGATTAAAAACCAACTAAAAACTTCTAAATTGGTTCCGCAATTAATAAAGACAGAAAAATTTTAATTAATATACAAAAATGAAAAAAAAGAATTATGTTTACTTTGTGGTTAATTTTCTTAAAAATGGGATTTCATTCCAGTTTGGATAGTTTTTCGCTTAATGATCTGATTTTATACTTGCTAAGTAATCGTTACAGTTAATTATATATCCAAATGATTACAAGATTTCACACTCGGTTGTGAGTATCGCACGAACTACTGATTTATATAGAATGCTGCTGATTGACTTACTAACTGCGTATAATCTGAAGTAATGCTCAACAGTTTACTTTGTGCGATGCTAAAATGTTAAACCTATTTGTTGATAAAAATAAACTTTACTAGAAAATATTTTCCTAAAATGTCTGAGCTTGGGGAGTGCAGAATGTTTTTTCGCTATGTTTTCATTTTGGCGAGCAAAAATATGTTTTTAGAACCAGAAGGCATGAAGATTCTGGTGATAAAAGTCTGTGACGTAAATTCTTTCAGCATTAATAACAAGATTAGAGAATAAAAGTCTGTAATCCTGTTATCCTTTTTAAAACCTCTTTTCTGCGTGAATTCCACATTATATGTAGGCTTTATTTTATTGCATTTAATTTTATAATGTTTTGCTAGTTTTCATTCTGTCTCTTTTTCTATCTCACACATATTCGTTTTTTCTTGTGATAAAAATTTTTTCACATTCTTTTTAATTTAATTCTATTCACATCTTTTTTGTCAAGTAAGAAATAAAAATATAATAATGGAAAAATTAATATTGGTAACAGAATTTTTTACTGCTTATTTTCTGTAAAATTATTGAGTTAATATGATTTGTTTATAAAATCCAAATAATATAATTTCTTTCATTGGTCAAACTGTAATAA
>JAPDSC010115502.1:0-15249 GCA_026290005.1 Latrodectus geometricus
TCATCTTTATTTAAATTGCACAAATCAGTTTTTGTTTTAAACATTAAAATAAAATTCAGCAAACAATGACAAGTAAATGAAATACAATAGAACTTTAATATCAAAACATATTCAAAAAAATGAAAGAAAAGGTGAAATTTGAATGTAAATAATAAATTAATTTTTTTAAAATTAATAAGCAAACATAAAAGAATGTGTACGAAAAAAGTGACTATTGTGTAATGAAAATAAACAAAATATGCGTGAAAAAAAAATTAAATAAACGAAAAACAAGAATAAATGAAATATGAAACTAAAATGTTAAATAAGATAGACACAATGCCTACAGACAACAGTAAAAAAAAATTAAAATCATAATTAATTAGTATTACAAAAGCTTGCTCATAAAGATGAAAACAAGTGTAGAAAAAGAAACTGAAGTAAATATAGAAAATATTTATAATGAAAGCAACAAAGAATGATTGCTTATTTTGAAAATTTGCGAGAAGGGAAAAACGACTATTAGCGAAAAAGATAAAAATAAAAATACTGTGAAAAATTTAGAATTAAAATGTACTTGAAAATAAAGCAAAATTTATAAATACCTAAATATTGAACAAGGAAAAAATAGAAAAATGAACAAATAAATAAATAGAAGAAAATGCAAATACAAATTAATAATAGAATATATAGAAAAATATATACACAATACAAATTAATAATTACAAATACAAGAAATATAAATTAAATATTAGAATATAAATTGTAGATCGATATAATTATAAAAACTAGAAACATTTAAAATATTAATATATTAAAAAACGTAAATAATGAAAAAAATTGTTTTTATATAAGAAAAATAATTGTAAGGTTAAATTTAACCAAATACTAGTACCCCTAATTAAGAAAAATATCATAATAATCATTAATCAGAAATAATCACTAAATGTAAAAAATAATTATCAGTTTTTACCAATCTATTTAGAGGGATCTATTTGTTCGGTTTTAATTGACTTCCAGATTAATTTAACTATCTTTGATTTTCTTAAAACCATTTTATTACATTAATATGTAAAAAATTAAAATTAATGACTAAGAAATTATAATGAAGAAGCCATAAAGATTGATAGATAATAAAAGAATAAAAGAAATTACGGTGATATTTTATTTCTTTGGCGCCAATCTCGACAAACAGGCATTTTTCGCCAAAAAAAAAAAAAGAATTAGTAAGGTTTTTTCATTACAATAAATTTTATTCATTTCCATAAACAATTTGGTATCGTTTTAAAAATATGATAAGGAAAAGTTAAATTTCTTAATGTTTTAATTTAAATTGGTATTGTAATTTGAAAAGTGACGTAGAATTATCAATATTTTTTAATATTACATTTTTTTTATTTTAAGAAAATAGATTTTGAACTTTTATTGAAACGAAATTAAACTAACCTTGAAAACTGGTAGTAAATTAAAAAAAAAGAATGAAATAATTTTTTGAAAGCGTTGGCGTAAGCAAGAAACAGAAATGTTAATTAAAGCTTGCCAGTTCGATTTAAGAGTAGTAAAATTTGGCTTGGAGTAAACCAATTAAGTTATATATAGCTATAAATTAATTCTTCATTATACAATAATTTTGCATTTGTAGTTCTCTTTTCCCATTTTCGGCGGAAAAAAAAATTTCGCTAATCTTTATTTTATATAAAACTTACAATATTCTTCAATTGTTTTGAGCACAGTGTATCTCCGATTGCTGGCATCGAATCAGGGACATTATACTCAGAAGAACACTGTTCCATCACAGAAAACCATAGTAAAAATCTCTATTTTTACCATGGCACAGTTTTTCATGAAATGGCTCACAGTAGAAGGCAATATATGAAATGGTTAATAATTCAGTTTTCTTGTAGCTTTGTTGAATGTCATTGGCAAGCAGGAAAAATTCGAGATGTTTATTTTTAAATTTTTGACACATGATGTTTAATATTCCACTTATATTTGACATTTTTATTTTATATTTTGCTCGAGTGTGTTTAAAATGCTCTAGTTTATTTAAATTTGTACTGTGTTTCATGTGACTCTAATCATTCAATGATTTTTGAACATTTAAATAATTGTACCATATTTTCTTAGAATGAAGACATTTGTCGAAATTGTAGAAATTAAATTGTGTTAAAATTTTCAGAATAAGATTATTTTATTGAAATTTTTCCAGCATCTTTTCAAAATGACATTTCTTCAGGTTTTTAGTAATCAACGCATTTTTAATTCCTTGTCTTATCATTATCTTTTTTTCCATGTTTGTCTAAATACATAGAATGCATATGTATGAAATATTTAGGTCTGCTTCAGTAAACTAAATTAAATAAACTTGTTTCATTTTTTGTAAAGCCAGGCTATTGAATTAACATTTAATTAAGTAGAATAAAATAATGAGCAATTTAAATAAAATTAAGTAGCATGATTCGTGTCACTCCATATAATGCTTAAGTGTGATATGAAATATGCCACCCAATCTGTCTAGTGGTTAGCGTAACTGACTACGGATGGGGAGGACCTGGGTTCGAATCCCAGCTCGGGCATGGATGTACTTTCTCTGTGTTTCTTGTCCTTTCCTTAGATGATGGATGAATGTGGCCCGTCCTATAAACGGGTTTGTGGTGGTGTGGCGTGGGCGATGCTACTCGTACCTCCGTGACTTATTTCACAGGTGCCTACAGGGTAACGATAAAATGAGTAGTAGTTTCCGGCCTTGTTGCGGCAAATGGGCTAATGTACTTACTTGCTCAAGGGTGCCCGCCATTAGAAATAAAAGAAAATGAAATGAAATACATGTGATATAGGGAAAGTAAATGCTACTGACAAAGTTTGAAATCTTAAATTCTAGAAAACTTTGGAAAATTGCCATCAAAATATGAAGCGACTGATGTTTTCCACATTTCTTAGATATTCTATGGAATTCCAAATACATATCAGAGAAGTTAAAAATATATTTTTTATATTGTCTATTTATTTCTGTAAATTTAATTAAATCACTGCGTGCCTTTTTTATAAGAATAAAATTATGAGCAATCTAAAACTAAGTAGCATTATTCGTCATTCGATGGAATGTTTAAGAATGGTATGAAATACGTGTGATATAGGAAAAGTTAATTCCAATTCCAGTTTTAAATCCGAAATTCTGAAAAACATTGGAAAGTTGTTGTCAGAAAAATGAAACGATTGATTTTTCCAATAATTCTTAAGCATTCTACAAAATGCCGAATGATATAACATGCGAAGTATGAAATATACTTTCCATATGTTGTGTTCATTAAACTAAATTAAATTACCTTGTTTCATTTTTATAGAAAATAAACTAATGAGTGATTCAAATCAAGTTATTTCTGTTCTGTTACTATTTCCTATCCTATCTGGTTAGTCAATGGACTAAACATGATTCATGAACTGATAAAAATTCCAAAATAAGAAGATTTCGAAACTATTTCTCTTTTTCAAGTCTTAAGCAGGAAAGTAGACGTTCGGAGATAACATGAGTGATCTTGCATTTCCTACACAAAGGGAAAATCTTGTTGTTCTGGTCAGTTCTAAGACATTTTAGGAATCCCCATATGAGTCTTGTTAATTCTGTGTACTGCACAACCTTAAAAGCAACAGCACCTCCTAGTTGCCTGCCACCATACTAGTCATGAGTCGGTGGAGAACATAAAGATGAAGTAATGGTAGATTTAACTTTTGAGAAGATTTCTAGAAATTCAAGGTACTCGATGTTAAGGTCGTTAAAGTTACCTCCTTGGCCAAGGTATCATCTGCTTCATGTTTTACAAAAGCTAACGTTCATGGAAAAAGGAGAATGTTACCAACTCTGAATGTCAGGAGATGTGGAGCAAATTTAGTTTCTTTTTGCGATTAGTGGAGAAAGGTATCCATCACAATAACAGAGGTAACGGGTTCTATAATTGGCTCAGCTAAAGATCTATCCTATTACCTAATGATGAATGGGGCAGGTTAAATAGCTCTTGGTCACAATCTATTCGGTATAATTGGGAGTGACAAGTCTGGGGGTCTTCAGCTTGGTCCCTGCTTCCAAACTCTGAAAATTCACTTTCTGCACCATTTATTTCCTTAGTATTGTGGTCCACATCAAGTGAGGAACCGAAGCTGTGTTATTTTGCCCCGATGCCATAAACATTCAATTTCCATTGATCTAGATCTACGACCAATCAGTGAAATTAGCAACAATAATGGCACTTTCTTTCTTCCCTCTACATGCACATGTTTAGTTTTACTTTTTTTCATATTTTGAATAAAATATTTTAATGACATTTTGTCTCTATTCCTTTTTAAAAAAAACAATTGCGTTTTTATAGAATGTTAAATAATTGACTTAACTGGATTTATTTTCCTATTGTGATTAAATGATATTTGATTTTCTGTAGGATGCCTAGGCAATATATATACTACCCAAGGGAAAAATATGTATATTTTTCTAATGGTGGGCGCTGGGTGATTCTCAATTTTTTATGATCTGCTTCTTCTCTATTCATACTTCTTCGTTCTTTTTTATTTACGTTGATCTTGTCATTGAACTTCAAAAATGTTTTGTTTATCGGTTGTTTTATAACTGTGGACTTCGTAAGACTTGGCTAAATTTGGCGATTTTCCTTTTTTGATACCGCAATTTCACTATTATAAGCAATGTGTTATTATTTAAGGGCTAATCAGAAAATAAATGTCTATGAATATTATATCCTTAACTTTTTGCTTGGGAAAAATTTTGTTTATTATTTCACTTAATTGTAATCTGACGTGCTAAATATTATTTACTTTAAAATATACATACATCAAAATGCAAGAATTACAAACTTTTTCTACCTTCACTTTAAGACAATAAAAAACGAAGTAAAAATGTCTTGTCTTGCTTACGAATTGTGAAAGGAGCTGTAAATTTTGGGTTTAATGCTGAGAAGGCGAAGCAGAAAGTTTTTCTTATGTATATTGAAACTTTGTGTTCCGCGAATAATATTTACAAATTTAAGCTCCAAGTTAGTGTAAAAGGAAGCATTTGCTAAGCTAGTTTATATAGGGAGAGCTTTTATTACAATTTTTATGAGCTCATATATTTTCATTATAAGTACAATGAAAGCATTATATTGTTTTGAAACTTCCACTTACAGGAAAAGTTAAAGAAGATCTATACATATATATAGAACTGCGATAAGACTTTCAAATAGAACAATTTTAAGACGAAGATGGGAACACTTCAATAACACTTACTGAAGTTTTCTTGTGGTGAGTTTAATTTGTTTTGTTCAATTGTGGAGATTTAATATATATAGTATCACCCAATGCAAATTAATTCTGCTGTTAAATACTCCAAATTACCTTCCGGTAAGGTTTACTTTTTTGAAAAAATCGGCTATGCGACAAGAAATTTGCATAGTAGCGATTAACATTTGATACCTTAAAGATTAGACAAAAATAGCTAAGGTGCAAAATTTGGCGGAAATCGCCAATTTGGGAAATTTTGGTGACAAAATTGAAGTTATCGCATTCAAGAGGATGTTTCAAGAAATTTCTACAGAGCCATTTCGTGACTTTTCTGATGTTTTCTAGAAAGTAAACAAAATGTATAAAAATTTGCCAGGAGAGGTCAGATTAGACATGGTGTGATAGTTGTACACTATTATGTTTCGTTGAGTAGCTAGGCTTACTCTTGTAGCAGGAGCTTTATCGCAACTGATTGGTTCAGAAACTTATCCAGAATTCTCTGCTTCTTTAAAAGCGTTTTGAGTTTTTCAGTATAGTTTTATATTACTGGCAGACAAAATGTGCTTACTTATTCATACTGCAATTTCTAAATCCATAAACTCTTTAGAAAGCAACAATATTGATAAGATTATAAAAATATTTTCTTGGTTATAATCATAGATTAGTATTAAAAGTTTATTATTATAATTATGCTAAAAAAAATTCATGAAAAATTTATGTGCCTTCTGTTGGCGATACTTCATATTTTAATCAAATATTTTACAGCTAATTATCCAAATTTTGACAAACACTTTCTTCAATAAGTTTTACTGAAGTAACTGTGGCACAGTTCTTGAAAAAAATAGGTTTGGGAAAGAAGTTCTTTTTTTTATAGAATAGGATGATACGTTTTGTACATTTGATTTTAAAGTAAATATCTTAAAAATCCTTTTTATTTTAAATTTAGTTCATTTTAAAATAAAGAGTAACTTGATTACGAAAAATAGATTAAACTATTTAGTGATAAGTCGTAGTTACAAAAAAAGCGTTTTTATTATCATACTTCCTTGTAATTAACCATGAGGTGGGCTTTACCAGTTAGATGGAAGCTGGTTGGGGGGTCAGGGACCTAGCAGAAGACCCCAATAATTATTAAAAAGTCATCTGCACACGTATCACCTTTCTTGGAAGACAACCTTGCAACCATGCATACTTAACACGTCGCAGCCAGCTTTAGTGAGGCTGGGTTTCAAACTCACTACCTTCGGGACGCGAGAATGCAGCTTTAACCAACAGGTCATCACGGCTTCTCGGTCACTAGCTTCAAGAACAAGCTTATCTAATGTTGATAATTATTTATAAGAAACATTCTTCAGAAGGCAAAGAGTGGCTGATGTCCAAAATGCAAAATGCAAGCCGCAAATCCTCGTATATAGAATGAGCCACATTCATTATATCATAAAAAAGGATAAAGAAGCACAGAGAGCAAGGAAGACCCCTTTCTGAATCCAGATTCGAACCCAGAATCAACAGCATACGAATCATCAATGGTAACCACTAAGCCAAAGGCCAAGCATTGAAAACATATAAACACAAAAAAATTAAATTTTGTCCTGCAAAAAAAAAAAAAAAAAATGGTGGCTTGTAGATACTGCTGCCGCATAAATGACAATAGAATGTTAAAGTTATTAAAGGTATTAATTAAAAACTAATTGAAATCTGGAAATTTAAATGGACAAAATACATGCAAAGCAGTGGGAAATTTTTTTAAAAAAATTATATGCATATATATATATATATAGCAAAAAAGTATAAAAATTTATAAATAAATAAATAAAAATAAACCAAAAGAATTAACAACATTTTCTTTCCTGAAAAATCAAAATAATGGAGATAAAAGAAATTCAAAGCAGATTTAATAAATGATGATTAACAACAAATAGCAACTGTTTGTTATCAAAATAAGAAATGGTAAGAAATGGAAAATCAAAAATCATCATTAAGGTAAAAAAAAAAATTGATGAGCTTTCAAGATGTTCTTAAATTGAGTTGAAAATAAAAAAAATAGTAATTTCCAAAGTATGAAGATTAAAATAATAAAAGCGGAGTTTCTAATATAAATCCATTTGTATTAGATATTAAGCTAATTCGAAGTAATGGAAGGAATATAAATTATTAGAAATGAAAGAAATCAGCAAGGAAAATTTAAGGACATGAAATAAATAAATGCGTTATGCAAAAAAAGAAATAAAGTATAATTTAATGAAAAAAGCATAATTTAATGAATTTATACGGCAATTGAAGAATATTCACGTGGGTATACAAAAGAATTTGAGTAAGAAAATATTTGATTTTAAGTTAATATATTTAAATAACTTCTTTTAATAATTAAATATGTTTTTAATATAATATAATTATTAAGTTAAATAAAAATAACAATTAAATAACTAAATTGCTGTTTTATTATAAATTCTACTGGATATTGAGATCTCTTCTGAATTAATAATTTTAATCCTATTTTGATGAACAATTATTATTATAATTCTATGGAGAATTCAATTATTATAATATAAATATACTTCATTTCATGGAAATTGGAAAAATTTTATGAAATTACTTTCTTAGTTATGAAAGAAATAACTGCTACAATCAAATTTTTTACTTCATCAATATGATGCGCAATTCCCATAAGTACAAAATCTTTGGTAGTAAAACAGGCTTGCTCCTAGTCTGTCTGAAGACATATAAGTAGGACCCATGTACTTTAAATGCTTCTGAGAATAGAAAAAAAAGCGTTTTGTTTTTAACTTATTTGAAATTCTAACAGAACCTTAGCACATTAAACACTATTTCGGTCTGAAAAACAGTGGGAATCCAAATCAGTCTGAAGACGTGCTAACAGAATCTACATACGTACGTCAAACATTTTTGGAAGAATGGGGAATCTGGTTTGTTTCAAATTTTCCTGAAGACATAAATCTACTAGGACTTATATATGCTTGATGCTTCTGTAAATAAAAGGAAAGCACTTAACCCATATCTATGACGTCATGCTAATTAGGTTCACACGCATTAAATGCTCCGATGATCAGGAATTAACAGGGAGATATCCAAATCTGTCTGAAGACCTTATATTATTAGGATCTACGTACATTTAATCTTCTGCAAATAGAAGAAAACTGGTTTCTTCTAGTGTATTTGAAATGCTAACAGCACATTAAACGCTTCTGAGGTGTGAAAGGAAAGGATGTGATTAAAATTTATCTAAAGATGTGTTTATCGGACCTACATATATACATTAAATGCTTATGGGATCAATATGGATGCTGATTAGATCCTAATGACTTAATACGTTATGCTAATAATATTTATGTATGACAAGTGTTTCTGGGAACCGAAGAAAGCGGGTTCAATCCGTATCTATAGGATGGCGTTAAGATATTGAGATTTATCTGGTGATCTGAATTAAGTGGTTGACATTCAAAATTGTCTGAAAATATCATACTAATGCGACCTCCGAGGGTTAACATTCTTAGATTGGATGGATGCAGACTTCCTCCAAATCTACTTGTAAACGTTATGCTAATAAGATCTATTTATGTTAAAAACTTTTGTTAATGGAAGTAGGTTCAATCCAAATCTATCTATTCACAATATGCTAACAAAATATACATACCTTAAAACTTTAGGTGATTGTTAAATGATGGTGTCCAAACCTATATCTGAAGACGCTGTATTAAAATGATCATATATTAAACGCTTTTGTATCGGTATAAATAAGGGCTTGATTTTAATATCTATATAATGACGTTATGCTAATAGGAGCTGTCTAAATTAAATATTTTTATTATGGGAAGAAAAGGGTATTTTGTGACTATAGCAGAACCCCCCCACACCATACACACGTGTTCTGTAATAACTAATTCCCTTATTCTTCTATTGATAGGACAGCCCAGTGGACAAAGATATTCTCAACATCTTGCTTCCATCCCATTCTCTTCTTAACAATGGTTTGAAGTTCCATTGTTAAGAATTCCGAATCATCAATACTATGAATTCCTTAACATCAATACTTGAAAGTCATTAGTAATGCAGTCTGTCCATCTTAATTTAGGTCTGCTCCCTTCTCTGGTTCTTATAATTTTTTGTATATATATATATATATACGTATATATATATATATATAAAATTTTTAAATATTTCTTAATAATTTAAATATAAAAATTCATTCATAGAAAGCACATACTTAGAATTATTTTACTTATATTGGTACATACGAAGATGTAATCAAAACTAAATGATGACCCGTTTTCAGAGTGATTTTTATATTTGAGAATAATTTTATGGTTCAAACCAAATGTGATTTTCTTGTGTTTGACTTTATTTAAGTTCATAGCAAATCTGAAAATGATATTTAGACAATTATATCTTTCAATTCTCATTTAGTCTATGTATAGTATCTTCAGGATATTTTCTGCGATTCCTTTTTTTAATATGGAGTTAGATTAAGTTAATTATTTTTGCATCGAAATTCCTTTCTTTCCTTTAACAAACCTAAATCACTTTATTAGGATAGCAGTCCTCAAAATGGAACATTTAAACGAGGCGGTCGCCAATTGATCTGTAACGGAAGCTATTATGAATGACATATGTGGCATTTATTGAGTATAAAAGAGATATTCACCCCAACTTAATTACATTCTCAGAGAAGATATAAACAACGTCCTTCACAGTTACTATTAAAAAGCTGTGTTTAACTCTTATCATTGAATCACCTGTTTATATAGCCCAGTTAATAATGGATAAATTCCATTGATGAGATTAATAGTCCTTTGTTGTTTGTGAAATAAATTTACTCATCCTTGTTACACGATGCATGGACTATTTTCTCTTTTTTAAATAATAGTCGTTTTAAAATACAATATTTATATATTTTTTCAAATAAAAGTGTTGATATTTATAATAAAACAGAAATATTTTTTAAAATTAGAGATTTTTTAGTTTTGTTATTAGCGTTTTTCCTTATAATTCCAAATATTCAAAAAATTGTATTTCAGAAAAAAACACATTTTGACATTTTGATACAGCATAGTGGATAGGCAATGAGCCTATACACTCTGCTGCGAGGCATTTAAATAGTATTGTCTGCTGTAAGGTATTTAAATATCGACCACATCAATTGCATTACGGGAGGAATTTGCATAGACAGAGGTTCCCTTCATGTGTCGCAAAGATGAAACCTGGATTATATGCCGGAAAACTTTCAAGCATCCACCCAAATGGATGTGCAAAAGCTCAATAACTTTAAGAAGAGCTTCCGTTTTTCAACAGTAGCTAGTATCAAACCCTGTATTTTATACTCCAAATAGCTCTGTCTTACCAATAAACTATGATGAGCCCATACATGACGATATTTATAATAAAGACAATGTTATTGAAATTACTATGACAGAGAAATTTTTAGAACTGAAGACTCTGCCACTGTTAAAAAATGGAAGATAAATGTTACTCTCTGCCTTCCATAATTCATGTTTGTCGGGTTGGTGCTTAGTAATTCTCCGTGTTTCCTCCCTTGCGATGTGAAAATATGGCTTACTATCTATAAAATATCCTCTCTTAGGCAAACAAGCCATGGATGCTTAAAATTGCCTTTCAAAAGCTTTCAGTTATCAGGTTGTTCACTATGCAGTATTAAAGCTCTTATTGCTCGGTTCGAATACAGAATAATTGTAATCGTTATCGACACAATCAAACTAAGAACCATTGAATTCGACACAGGTTAATAAACATCATTGTATTACACGATGTAATCCCATCAGCCAGTCTTCATTAGTCCTATAAATATTCTAGTTAGGCTAGTTTAGTTTGATTTTTCTAAGAAGGTAAACCAGTTTTTTTAATTTTAATTATTTCCTTTATACTAAAAACCTATGTAAGTATAAAAAAAATATAGAGTTTGCCCCAGAAGTTACCAGATAATATTTTGCAATTAACTACATTGTCTGACTGAGTGAAACTTCCGGTAAAAAAGTCTGTAAGAGATCTAATCTTGAGAACGAGATCGGTATCCTGAGGATAGTTGCTGAGGCTGAGTCAATAGCTATGCAGAGGTATCTACTACATCCTCGTCGAGCAAAAAGGGGCTCTCTTTATGGAGCAGTTTACTGCCTGGATTTGGCAACAGCAAATTTCTTCTTTGTTACTAAATGAACAAAATAACCATGAAAGGAATTCGGCATAAGCGGCTGGAAGCAGTGAAGTTAACTGTGACGAACTTATATGCTGATGACTTCCAGAGTGATTTTAGTGATTAGGTGAAGTTTTGAAGGTTGGCAACGGTGCATTAAAACAGGGAAAGATACTTTGAAAAGTCCTGAAAAACTGTAAACTGAATAAATGATTTAAGAACCATTATTCTGGGAACTTTTTCAACAAATCTGTCCGAACGATTATAAATGAAATTAAATTTGATGATTTAATCTAATTCAATGACCATCTTTGTAAAGAGTTTACTGTATTGTAATCTGCAAAATTTAATTATTGTATTTATTGAGAAAACTGTAAAATACTCATCTCGAAGTCTTAAAATTAATCTCAAATATTGTCTGTGCCTGCATCACTTATTTAATCTCAGCAATATTTTCTATATGTAATGTTTTGAAATCAATTAAAAGGAATTCAAAACCTTGCACATCAAGAAGTGTACATGGAGAGATATATTTCAAAAGAATTTTAACATCAAATTATTTTTGCGTGGTTGGAATTCGGAAAACTCCTAAACATGCATCTCGAAAAACATGCATGCAGAAAAAAATCTGTCATTATTCAACAGTAATTGTGACTGAACTTAGGAGTTTCTACTCTAAGAAAAATAACCCTGCTATTAGAACAATAAAATATTATATATACAGAGTTATCTTGCCATTATTTATAGACTTGGCTCCCAGACTCAATAATGCACTTCGATGTACAACGACATCTTTCAGTAGCATTTGGAACTATTTTTATCCTTTCATTGTTTCTCCTGATAAATATGTTTCAATATTTAATTATCTGCTTTTTAATGCGTTTAAGGAAAGAGATAGTTAAAAGAAAGAGTAGAGAAAGAGGTAAGAAGAGAGTTAAGAGAGAGAGAGAGAGAGAGTACAGAGAGTTAAGAAAGAGAGAGAATACTTTGTAGTTACAAATTATTCAATTCGTAGAAAGAATATTTTTATTTCAGGTGAAAAATTTTTCTAAACACGTTTTGTAGGACATTCATTTCCAAAATACTTTCACTTGTGAATACATAGCAATTGAACCGATTCACGATTTTATTTTAATTATTACACTTCAATATCTGGAATAGAGTATTGATGCGAGATTAATATCGGAATACTGATTGTAATCTGAACATAATGTGTCAAGCAATTATATCCATCGTATATGCAAATATTTAGTATATAATTGCATCTGCAGCGCTGTGTATCACTGAACACTAAGGAAGTTATATTGCTTTTGAGACATAATCTGCCCATTGGAATGGCTTTTATTTATCTAATAACTTGAAACTCATTTTTAATAAGGTGTTCCATTAGAGACAGTTTCAGCTGTGAAAATAGAAAAAAATAACCATTATATCAGATGAATACAAAGCTTCTGTCGCAATTTGTTCAATACTTTGCCATGATTCCATGAATACTGGTTGGCAAAATTTATGAATTATCTTGTCATAAGTCAGTCAGTGCAACAGTTCGGGTATTCGAATTCCATCTAGGGTATGAAAGTGTCATAGTGATTCAGAATTCTCCTTAAAATTTAGGAATTGGTCTAATTAACTCTCGTGCTCAAAAAAAGACCGTTTGGTTAAACTCTGTTGGTTGGTCTGGCTCCCAAGAGTTGTTTTTTACACACGACGGCTAATTAGACTGAAACACGAAGTTTAAAGTGGATTGCGAACCACTGCAAACATTCTTGCCTAAGGTGGGGTTTGAATCCACAAACTGTTGAACCGAAGTCAAAGCACTAACCATTAGGCTACCAGCACGGCATAGACGTTGTTGATAAAACAAGCTAAACTGTACAAAATCACAATTTCAGCATTGCTTACATATTTCTCCACATGTCTAGCTTTATTTGTCAATTAGTGACTAAATTTTCCACTTTTTGTTTGTTAGTGATTAAATGTTATGACTATTATTTTATATATATTATTTAGTTAGGAAAGTTAACTTTGTTATTATGCTGCCGAGCATTTTAAAAGCTGTACCGTATCGTTATTCTCAACACTTTCCTAAATAGCGACACTTTTTTATTGCCAGACATTTCGGAGTTAAAAAGAGATGAGGCAGAAGTTTATTGAAAATATTTTACATAGTTCAAAAATTATTAAAAATCAAACCAGGTGTTAAGTTTTTCCATTTATTAAAGAAATGCATGTGTAGAACAGCATTTTTCTAAAATCTCTTCTAAAAGTATATTTATTATTTATAATTAACAAATTCTAAAAAATATTCCACAACGAAATATTTTTTTACAAACAATAATAACATCAATTTCTTAATGAAAGTGTTGACGTATACCTATGAAAAAGTCTTAGATTTATTGCATCAATAATAAAAAAATGCAAGAATCCCAAAGGAATAAAGTGTTTTGTTTGATTTTTTTGCAGGAACGCCATTAGCAAGAATAATTGATAGCGTCAAGACAATATATCATCGGGTTGGTGTTGCCACATATAGAATATTTATAATTTACTCATACTAAACATAGATTTCACCATAATAAATAATATATCTGCGCAACTAAATAGCACTCTATCTAATAATGACTAAAACTGATAGAGATTTCATTTTCTCTCTTGTATTTAATTAATTTACAAAAAATAAAGTAGATAACAACTAGTAATATGTAACAGTTTAATTTTTTATTTGGTGAGAAGACAGAAACTTGATTTATAAATTAAAATCAAGAATTGATGTCTTATAAATCTATCAATGTATGTATTTATCTATATCTATATAATTTTTCTATAGAAAAATTACTTTTTTATTATTATTAATTACTAGCTGTACCCGTTCACACGTTGCTGTGATTGAACAAAAAGAGGCAGTTTTGACACCTCAAACATAATTTATTAATGATCAAATGTCAATAATAGTTTTGCAAATCGTTCAGAAAAATATAATGATTACTTATTGAAAAAATTATCAGAAATTTACAGTTTCAGTGACGATAATGATTCAAATTAAATAATATATTTTTCTTAATAAATAATTGAAATCAGCGAATAAATTAAAAAAAAAATTAAAGATAAGTTTTTATATGGATCTTAGAACTTTCCTATATGTTAGATTCAGTAAAAATGTCTCTATATATTATACATATTTTAAGAACAACTCAAATTTTTCTATCAAAATGAAAATCTTATAGTTTCTTAAAGCTAAAAATAATTTTTGTTGTTGTGAAACAAGTGTTGAGAGAGAGAGAGAGAAAGAGCGAAAGAGAGAAATATATACAAAATTTATATAAAAAAGAGCATTTCATTGTTTTATTAACTTACGCAGTAATGAAAATTACAATAAAAGTACAGTTTTATAATGACCTATTAAATAAGTCGAAAAAACCTTGTTGAATGCCATATATTGCATATATACAAACTAATAATTTTGATAAATACTTAATTTAATTTAGTACACTTCATTATACGAAGGAAGTTTTTGTTTACAAGGACTAATATAAACTGAAAATTGTATAATATGAATAAGAATTAATACAAACATCCCCACTCGAAGTAAGAATCAAACTCATGAACTCATGAGTTGAAAGCTCTTATCTTACAGAGAACAACTTAGCTAAATCTAATCATGTCATTCTACCAAACTAATCAAAATGTAAACACAATCAGTTATTTTTTTAAATGTTTCAGGGGAGATTGTCCTTGAATTAGAAGAAAAAAATCTTCTAAAATTGAAAATAAGAATAAATTCATAAAATCCTCTTAAATTCAAACAACACAAAATGAATAATATTGGAAGTTTACTATAC
>JAPDSC010115502.1:15349-33389 GCA_026290005.1 Latrodectus geometricus
TATATATATAGATAATCTTTTCAGCACAACGCAAGAAAAATAGACCGATAATCACTAGCTTTTTAACATTATTCTTCAATTATTATTATTAGTTTTAGCAAATATTGATTTAAATATTAAATTTAATTAATTAATTTTTGTTTCAAATGGTCAAGAAACACTCTATTTTGTAGTGGTGCCATCTGTTGACACCAACAATTACGATTTTTGCATTTCTTACATTTTTAAATTTATTTATTTTTATTATCTTGTAGATTAGTTTATTATTTATTTTATAAATTCAACCTTATAGTTTTGAAGTGACAGAGATGGGAAGTGTGCTTGTTTGTGTGTGAGAGAGAGTTTTTCTAGTTTAAAAAATAAATAAAAATTATTTATATGGAACTTTATTTATAGTGAAAAGAAAGTTTCTTTTACAATGTGGGAAAAGTACCAGCGTAGCATCTTCTTGTTTTTGAACAAATTTTGTTGAAGCATAACTTTAATCGAAGCAATAAACTACACAGACAAACTAGATTAATGGTATTGACCCTTGCTTCACAAATAGACAATTCGAAATTTAATAAAATATATATATAAAATTTTTCTTTATTGACCTAAGTAGGAATTGACTTGAAATTATTTTATATATTACTTGTTTAAAGAGTAAGATATTATATTATTTTAAAATATTTAATTATTCTATTAATTATCAAACTCAGTATAAATTATAATTGAGAAGAATGGCAAACTTTCCTGATGTTGTTGTTTCAGATTAAATTTTAGTATTTATCATTATTAGAGCCTAATTTCATTAAAAATCTTTTTACAGTTTGTTTGAGAATATTAACATAAATGAAAGCTCTATTGTAAATGCATTTAAATACTATGTGAATTTATAGCATTATTAGTTATTAAGATTTTGGTTAATGTTATTAAGGACTTTGTATAAGAATAAATTCCTAATGCTTATAATTGGTTCATCTTGGAATATATATACAAAATTATGCTCATTTTGTCTATGTAGGGAGGTATCAGTGAGGAGATAATTTATGAAGAAAAAATAGTTTAGTCATAGTCCAATTTAGATTACTGTTTTTCACAAAATTTGCTATTTTTTTTTCTACCAAGCATTAGGATTTCGATGTTGGAAATTTCGAAACGAAACTAACGTGTGATATGCAAATTTTTAATAATTAATTATACAAGAATCGTAATTTTTGTGTACGAAAAAAAATTACAGTTGCTTAATAATGCTAAGCACAGTTTAATTTTATGACTATACTAGCTAGTTATTGCAAACCAATATCCTCAGACAGTGTTTTCTTATGGAAAATATGTCTTATAAGTTTGAAGAAAAATAGAAATATGAAAAAAATAGTGATATTTATTATTTTTAATAACTACTATTTACTTAATTTTGTAAAAAAGCTATTTCTCATGGGGTTTTACTCATAGAAAAGCCAAGAGCAAATAGAATGAGCTTGAAGATTTCCTTTAATTAACAATTTACTGAAAATTAAAGTCGGACTCCTTTCATCTGCATTCCACATATTTTCGATCTGCTGCGTATTAGAAAAAGCGAAAACACATTTGCTGCAGTGAAGAAATATGATATATTTAAAAAAATACTAAATATTATTTATTTTTCGTGGTAATACTATAAGAATATAGAAATAAAAAGAAATTCAATGTTAATTATATTTTTTATTTATCCTGTATAATTATACATAGATGATAATTTTTGAAAGAATAAAGGAACCACACATCTTATTTCAGAATGATTTGCCTTGTGGTATAAATAATTTAGCAATGAATATAAATCACAACGTTGATTAAGACCTAAATTAATTACGAATATATAATTCAACCTAAATGTGTTACGTCGGCATATAAATTTCACTCCACTGGATGAGAGCGGTATCAATTCCCCGTAAGAGAATAATTCGATGGACTTCTAGAATAAAGATTTTATTTGTATGGGTAAATACTTTTTAAATATAGAAGATTTAAGATATTCGTTGGATGCATTTTCAATTGTTTACGCAGATAGTAGAAAAATAAACAACCAATACTTGGCGTTAGATAATTCTGGAATATAGAATACGGTGCTATGTTCATTGTCGATGCAGAGAAGCACGAATCTGGAGATAAATTATCGAATAAAAAATAACGTGAAAACAAGTCGAATTCAGATCACAGCTTCTCACAGAATTTATCTTTTTTTTTATTTTTCGCCAAAGTTTGGGTTCTGATATCGCCAATGTGCGATGAGACTAACATCCATCTTACTTTAGGAAAAACAGCCCAATCTTCCGAGTGATACACACATACACAAAAAAAGAAAGAATCGATTCTTCAGGTTTCTTTAGGGTAAAATAAAGAAAGGTACAAGAAATATTGCATTTCTGGAAAGTAAATAGAGGAATCGAAATTCGAAGGGGAAGTGGAATTGAAGAACATTTTTTCTTCTTACCTCTGTGTATTCTGCTGAATGACATTCGATTTTTGTCTCAACGTTTGATGGATTTGAAATCTTTGAGAAAATCCCTGCACTTAACTTTACTTTCGACAAATGGTCATAATGAATAAGGATGTATTGCAAATGTCGAATATTCACAGTTTGTTCGAATTTTTTACATGTATTCATATTTCAGAGTAGAATCATTTTTATATTGTGGAGTAAGATGATAGACAATGATTATTAAGATCAACTAGTTCAAAAAGTTCATAAAAAATTTCTCTTGAATTATATTTCTATGATTATATAGAATTGTGCAATAAATGTTCGGTGATTACTTTGAATGTCTTCTTCAAACAATAAGTGATAATTTATAATTTGAATCAATAGCAGGAACAAATAGTACAAAATTTATTTTGTTCATAATTGAAATCAAGTCACAAAACACGAAAATTATGTAACCGTAAGTGATAAACAATTTAAAAAATAACTCTAAACAAGCATAAAAACTTCCAAAATTAGCTATCAATAAAAAAGTAAATGTCACTATTAGTAAAAAATTATATTAAAAATGCAAATTATTATGATTTATAAATAAAACCATAAAAAGGAACCAAGTTAGTTTAAAAAATTTAATCTCAATTAAATATTTAAAATATTAGATTTAAATATTTCAGAAAAGTAGTTTCTTTGGTGGGATTTTGTGGCGATAAATTAAATATAATGAAATATATATGTAAATCCGCCTATTAAATTTTTTCTAAAATAATAAATAAATGCTAAAATAAGCAAATTAGTAACGAAAATGTAAATCAAAATTTGTATTTTCAAGATTCATCAATAAAACATATGAAAACGAAAATGAACGAAGATTTGAATACTGGGACAAAATGAAAAAAGTGTGAGTATATTTTAAAGAGAAAGTTGATGAATTTTAATAATTAATTGGTTGACACTACGGACACTTCTCGAACAGGCAGACTAAATATATCGGGTGCAATAATTTACAATAAATTCCAAACCCTATAAATGCATATATAATTCCCTCACAATTTTGAACCACTCACTCGGGTAACAGAATCCACATTTAAGTGCCATTTTTTTATGGCTACTCAACTTTCTCTGCATAAAAGTTAATGACTGTGTTATGTATTGAACTCAATACCTTGCGAGCGCGAAAGCGATGCTTTTATCACAAAATTAATTCATTTCAAATAATATTGTTAACTGCTATTTTCTACTTAATCATTTTTCAATTATAAAAAAACAATACCCTATATTAATAATATAAGGTATTATTAATGTAGAGAAATTAAATCTAATTTTTTAATCAAATTTGTTTGTTAAAAATGAAAATATGTTTTAATAAATTTTTAAATTTTTAGGAAAACATTATAAGCTAAATACATTAGGAAATTAGATTTTTTATAATCGATGATGTGAGAAATCTAATTATATAATTCAGTTATTTTTCAGTCTTCAAATTCAGTTGTATGTCGGGATAATTATGAATTTTAAAATGTAATACATATCAGTAAAAAAGAAAATTATTTTTCTTCAGCAGAAATTTGTTTTGTATTCAATAATTGTTATTCAAATAATTTATAATAAATATCAAAGAAAAACAAAATAAATATTTTTGTTTCATATCGAGCTAATAATGAAATGAAAGGATTTGAAGCAATAAATTCATGAACTGCTATAGAGAATTTTATAAAAATTGGAGTATAATTCACAAATAACATTTTTTAAAATAAAATAACAAAAACATATGATTCAGAAAACAAGAAAATTATTTACATTTGATATGTATTTAAAATTACAATTTCTCGAGAAAACACTTTAAATTTGATGTTGTAATCAACTATGTATATTCGAAGGGAATATATTAAAGTTTTCAGAAATCTAAGCAAATATAATACTAAAAAGTAAATGAATTAATGAGGATATATCTAGTGAATTGCTATTTGTTACATAAATATAATTCTTATTCTCTGTTTGCCAATTTTTATCCGATATTTAATTGAAAACAAACAATTACTATATAGGATGTCATTTTGATATATATTCTCTCATAATTTTTCTAAAAAATAATGGTTTTTATTATTTTTCCCAATGTTTGAAAAAGTAATGTGTTTGTTCACCTCTCCAAACGTCTTTCGATTTCTCAGTAAGTCATCATTTGAAAATGGTAAACAGGTGAAGAATCTTGACTTGAATATTTAATTGATTAATAACCAAAAACATTTTTCCAAATCTTCTCCCCCCCCTCAATTGATGTATTTAGTAGGTCTATTCATGAAATTTAGTTTGGTAATGAAAAGAACGTTTTAATAAATCTAAATAAATGGTAACTACTGTTAGAAAATTGTAAACAACCTTTCCTAATTCTTGATTTTCCGTACTTACATGTTTTCCGTTTGAAAGCTATTAACTGCTAATACGTAATGTATGATGATAAAAAACAAATTTCATGAAAAATAAAAGAAAACAATAAGGATGATTAAATATTTGTATTTAAATGTCTGAATCGGTGGAAATAATCATGGGAACTATCACAATAACTTAACCAACTTGTTTTGACAATACTTATTTGTTAATGGGAACAGCTCACTGGGGTAATTTTCACCAAGATAACGGGTTCCATACCTAATCCAGCCAAAAGCCGATAAATCGAGAACATAATTTTTCGTTGGCTCAAGTAATGCAGCTTTAACATAATGAAACTTTTCAGAACATTAAAAGGTTCATTGGATAAAAATACACTTTCGCTGGTGTGGTGTAGAAAGAATGAGGCTGGCTCAGATGTCGACTTAGTCACTTGGTTATATTTGAAATTAGAAGACGATGTATTTTGATTTTATTATGAGAGATAGATAACCTAAAATACTTTACAGAAGCCTGATCCATCCCTACACTCCGATTCTTTAGCATTCCTTTCCAGCAACCTGTTTTCCTGACAGAGCTTCACCCTTTTCTGCCTACACGAGAATCAACAGTTTAGAATCAATCATTGGGGGAGCCGTTCCCAGGTAGCGATCGATGGAGCTGCAACAACGATCCACGTTTGCACCAAGATTTGAATTCGACCTGCCCAGCTCTGTGGGAAGGATCTATGTAGCTATCTCCCATATCAACCTGATGGCCATGCACGTAATGAAGATTGCAATTAGATTTCGGTTGTTGATTTAACAATCCATCATTTGCAATGAAACAGAACTTGGCGATTTTGCAAGAAGCGTTCTGAGCCAGGTGATCCTTAACTTTTTTCAATGTGTGCCATCTTTTAATTATTATTAATTAATCGTCTATATATCCATGGTTGCGAGAATATTTTCATTTGTTTTGCATAAATGACAATCATTGCTATATTTTGTATTACATCGTATGGTTTTTATATAGCTTAACAAAACAAGCATTAATTGCATAAATGGCGAAATAAAATAATAAGTTGACTGTTTGCTTATATCTGCCAAACATGCCAAAATTTTATGCGTTATAATAGAAATTCATAATATTGTGCACAGATATATATTAGTTTGGGGAAAAAGAAATCCATTATTTTTACGTGAACTTTTTGTAACTTCTTTCAGATTCGCTTTGTAAAAAGGTTTAAAACAGTTTTTATGTAGATTTTTAGGTCTTGCGCGAAGCTCACATGCTGTCAAGTTTGATAATTTTTGATATTTTATAGACATTTTCGACGATGTTGTATTCATGCGAGGTGCATCTTTAGCATCCAAATACCCAAACGGAATCAACGAAACCCAAATTGTGCGTAACTGGTTGTTACAGTCATATATAGGACGATAAACACCTTTCACAATTTTAGCCACCTGGTTAGACTTTTCACCGTTACAAGAGAAAAACTAAAATGTATCGAATTTTCTGTTTGTTGTCTTCTATTTTTAAAACCTTGTACTCGTAACTGAATGAATCAAACAAAAAAACCGCAAGAGAATATTTTAGTATCAAATGTCACCTTTCCAATGAGCATAAATTTGAAATTGTTGGATAGATACCTCACGAGATAGCGATCACTACAGACGTCTACCGAAAAAATAATGGATAACTTTTTCCCCAAACTAATATTTTTTAGATTTAAAAGAAAAATTGTACTTTTTAAATTATGTTGTATTTAATTTTTATTTAACATAATATTAAAAAACATTCTTAATGAAGGAAATGCAGTAAAAATAAACATTTTTTAAATTAAAAGTATAATAATAATTTCTGAGTTATATAAAATTACGTCGACGTATTTTTTTGACGCGGAATTTGCTTAAATAGAAAAGGTCGCATTAGCTTGTAGGAAAATGCTTCAATCAATCATCTTGACGTTTTACTGTCTCCAATATTAAAACCAGTCGAAGACAGTGATGTTGAGAGGGCTTATACGCTTTAAAATTTTCTTAAATTCCAATAATTCCCACACAGATATTGAAGTACAAGTGCTAGAAGTCTATAAGTTATAGAAGAATAAGTACAGGGGCTATACAGTATGGAAGTGACTCATCAGGTGTCGACTTCGTCATTTCACTTTATTTAAAAAGTGTAAGGCTTAAGTCTGTGATTAGTAGCTTCAGTTGACTTAAATATGCACCGGAAAAATATTAACTTCGTTAACGTAACATAAAATATTCATTTTCCGGGGTCATTCTAGGAATGCGAGACCTAGGAAGTTTGTGAAAACTGCAAAGAATCCCATTATTTTTAAATTTTAAACAATAAAGCAAATGGTAAAATTATATTTTTAATATTTTCAATTATAAATAATACAGGGTCTTTACGAATTCGATTCGATCAAAAACTTACAACAGATTGAAATCAAATTTGCATTAAATTAGAAAAAATTACAAGTAAAATATGAATTTTTTTTAAAAAAATTAAAATCTGTGGTACGATAGCCCATCGGGAAACCAAGGCTTACAGTGCCCATATCTGTTTTTTTTTTTTTTTTTTTTTTTTTTTTTTTTACTGAGGGGTATGGGATGCAAAGCATAAAGTCAACCTGACAAGAAACCTCCAGTGTTTAATTCCCAAGCATGCTTGATACTCAATTTTATGGATCTACAGAAGGGATAAAAGACTGAGTCGCCCATGCCCAGTCTAAGGATAGAACATTAGACCTGTGCGTTGGGAGTACTAAACGCAACCACTACGCCACCGCGCTTGAAAATATGAATTTAGTCATAGGAATTCTGAATATTTCACACACAGCATATATACTAAAGAACACTCAAACTAAAACACCCTGAATGACCAGTCATATCGTTTCAAAATTTATTCAATAGACAACACGTTCTAAAATAAATAAATTTAATTTACAACCTCTTTCATCTACTTCAGAATATTGCTTTTAGGTTGAGGCAGCAATGAATTTACAAAGTTAGATAAACATTCATCAGGAATTTGTCTTGTTTCACTGTACTATATTTCGGAACGTCTATTTCTGCAAACTGAAATGCAGCTAAACACTGTTGGTTCGGTGTGGAAAAGAGTACTCCTTAGTTTGGCGAATAATTTGGAGATAAATATTGGGTATAAAATTTAATTTCTGGTAACCCTGATCAACACTTAATTTTGCTCGTAGTTTAGCTTTTGTGTGGCCATTTTGCCACATCTTGTCGTCAAAATAATCACCAAACACTATATAATTTTGAAATACAGTTTAGTAACGAGATCAACACTCAGCTGGAACACTCCTCTCCAAGCCACACTACATCAATGGAAAAGCATTGCGACCGCAATATATCTTACGTGTCTTCATCACCATTAGCGAATATAAATATCTTCGGCTGGGTCAAGCATAGAATTCATTACTTTTGAATAAAGATAATGAAGATTTTCTTAACTAGGTCACTACGGCTCAGAATTCGTTTCCCTCGTTACAAAATTATGTTATTGCAACACGTTTATGAACAGCTGTTTCTTACGCAATAGAAATTGGTAATCACAGTCGTTGAATTCATAATTTTGGACCATGGTAAAGTAAAGTGGTCGAAATCTGTGTTTGGTTCTTCCCTACAAACTTCTATAACATACCATTGAATGGACTCTATAGCCTATAAGATTTATTTTCATGGGCACTTATGAAAATACTTGTTGCTGTTACTAATCTCAATCTACGAATATACAAAAAGTCTAAATAGTAGTAAAGAGTCATGAAGGACCTCGTCCTTTTTAAAATTCAAGCAAACTAAAATATGAATGGGGTCACCTGCCAGATTCACACCATTGACACTCAGAGAAGATCTTCTGTCCCTGCTGGAAACGGAGTGCTCTGACATGGCCACTCATGAAACGCGAGAAAACCGTTTCATTTTTTTTGACGAAAGCAGAAAAGACCCACCCGGACTTCTTTAAAAGTACTACAGGTGGTTGGGAAGAACCCTTCCAAGTTGGCTTAACTCCATCTTCTAAAGGGAGGAGGTCTTGCTATATGTGAGAGCCTCATAATGACTTGCCCCCTCTTGTGCAGCAGTCCTGTTCGGTTCTTTCATTTGCGCCTACCCCTATATAGACCATATAGAATGACCAGAAGAAAGCTGGATGAGAAGATCTAAAGTTTCCAGGATTGTCCAGGTAGACCAGTTAGATAGATGTTGCATTGAAGCAATATTGTCAGTCGAAATGTTGACATCACGTAGTTGTCTCTCTATCTGATATACGTACTGTAATTTTGATAGCAATAAACACTGATTTAAAAACCGAACAAAAGTCGGTATTCTTTATTCTAAATTCCACAGAACAGTACAAGTTGGAATGTACCCTCCACTGCCAGAAAGTCCCTCCTTACCTCTGCTACTGTCAGTGTATATCTTCAAAGAGGACTGTGGGTTCCTTTTTTATTGTCTCCAGAAATAATTTCTTGATTGGAACCGGTTTCTTTGCATTTTTCTTTACATTAGTCAAAAATGCCTCATGAAAGTAAATCCCACCAATTTTCAAGTCCCCTCCCAGGTAATATAAAGAATGGATATGAGTAATTAGAAGAGGCTTATAAATTATTTGGTGCTTACGCAATTATAGAATTAGAATTTGTGAATAGACAAAACAGAGAAAGGAAGCAAATACTTGGATCATTCTTTTGGGTTTACGAAGCATACATTTCCATAACCAGTAAACCTAATGAGAAATAATATCTTTCTCATGTCTGGGAAATAGTTGGTTTGATACATGATTTAGTTAAGGATTGTGATAGGGATTTTGCATTTTATTTATAGGATGAACCGTTCTCCCCCCCCCCATTTTAATTATGTGAAAGTTTATAGAAGAAAGTGATAGCTTAGGTGTTCAGTTGCCGATTTTATCACTTATAGATCCTAATTGCTTAGCAGTTACAGTAATCAAAAAATAGGCAGCGGATAAATATTCCAATAAAGAAGAATCGTATATTATTATGGAAGTGTCATGAGCAAGCAGATACATTCATGGTATCTGCATGCACATCTTTCAGAATAGGTTCTTGAGAATTTTCCGATTTTCTTTCCATAAGACTTGGGAATATAGCCCATTATATATAAAAACAATTACTGAGGACAATAATATGAAGCATATTTTAAAAGTTATTACAACAGGTTTCGTGGAATCCATTAAGGGGTATTAAAATGTAAACATAGCAGCGGTGTTAAATAAAAATTATTTGCAAGAATACCAGCTTTTACATTAACATTTTTTATTAGGAATAATTTTCTTTTAGACTAACAAACGAAAAGATCAATTATGATAATGTTTGGTTACAAACTAAAGAAGAGCTCTTAAGAACGGACATATTTAAGATTATCTTAATTTAATCTTAAATATGTCCGTTCTTCTTCTTCTTTTTTTTTTTTTTGAATACCATTTGCAGTAAGGATAGATTACTCATTTTATTGGAGTTTCTTACTTTTAAGAGCTTTAAGCAAATATTATAACTAAGCTGCATCAGTATATGAATATAAATCTTAAATGTGAAAAAAATATACAAGTCTACCAAGTAAATTTCACATCGCGTAGTGGATGATTTGACAATGAAATTCCTAAAGCAATTTCCCTTCCCATAATATCCTGTAATTTCCCTTTCCATTATACAAGTTTTAGAAATAGTGAATCGCATTCACATGTCTCAAGGAATGAAACCCTGAAAAATCTCAAGCACTCACTCTGATGGACATAAAAGTAGACAACAGAAGTACAACATACATCTCCTATTGTTCAACAGTGGCTGCGAGATCGAACCCAGAACTAGATGGAAATGCTAAGAAAAAAAAGCCTACCACTAAGCTTCGGTGAACCTTCTTATATATATTGGGAGAAAAATAAGGAAAAATGAAGTCAAAATAAAAGTAAAGCGTTGTTGCAAGCAAAATATAGCTATAAAATTTAAATTAGACTAAATTAATGATAGACTTTTAAATATTCAAGCCTTCAATACATTATGTCGTGGATCCAATTTCCTCCTCGTTCAGAAATGATTATAACGGTCCGAAATTTACTTAAAACGGAATTAATTCATTTTAGTACGTCATGGGTTCGATTCCAACCACGTACTTCATATTTTTGGTTTTTGGAATTAACTTTGAGCTGTAGGTCTCTATTGAATAATCTTCAGTACTGAAAAAGTTAACTCTAAAGTATTAATAATATCAATCTAGCTAAAGTGATAAAAGTTTTATAATGCCCCCTAACAGATAGGGTTTATAGTAAAATTACTGTAGAATTGTTTATTAGATAAATATTTTTTATTCTTTCGAGCATACACGTTGCAAAATGTTAAGAAATAAAGACATTTTCAAAACAATAAATTTTTGCAGATACCACATCGTGCACAGTTTTTTATCACTTTAGTATGGCGGTTCTTTTTGACAGCATCTTGCACAAGAAACTCTTGACATTGGATGCCGAGCTGTCAGCCGAATGGCTAGCTCTCCAGCGGTTCTCTCAACTCTTTGGATTTCCAATCTCACTTTACGGTACTAGTCACTTTAACGGTACTAGTCAACAAAACTATGGCGCCATCTAGCGATCGAAATAGTGTTATTTAAATTTGATTATAAATGATCATTACATGCTAAAGCTTAAAGCTTTCCTTGCAAAAGATTCACATATTATTTTTATTTGAAAGAAGATTTACATATTATATTTGGTAATTATTGATAAGATTTACATAATTATTTTATGAAATGAAGAAGAAAGAACCTACATTTTACACTTTCAAAACCTAAACCATAAACTACATAATATTTTATTTCATTTTTAATTATATTTATGAAATTATTTCACAGTTTACATCTCATTATTTAAATTATAGTAAAAAATTTGAAAATCATTATTAAGAATTTTTTTAAAACTTCATCAAAAATCATTATTTAAATCATCATTGTTAACATTAAATTACCACTTATAACAACGATAATTTTTTCCATATCAAATATTTTTAAGCAAATTCACCCAAGTAATAATATTTGACATATTTTGTATTTTTGTATTTAAGTTTTAACTCTGAAAAATTTAAATTGAAAAGTGAAGAAAATTTTTTAAAAATCAGAATTTAGTAAAAATTTACGAGATTAAATTATTTGTGATATAAATAATAACTATTTTACAAAAATTCAATTGTGTCGACTTAGATTTATCAATAAAACTTTTATGGTATTCATAAATACGTTAGGAAACAATGAAAAATTTATCATCCACACACGATAAAAACTTATGATTAAATGATTTCATTGTTTTTGCTTTAAAAACGATATCATTTGTTCATGATGATTATTTCTTTTTTATTGTTCTACCTATTATCACCGTAATGATATTTAACTAGATAAAAGCTTGAATTGTCTTTTTAGGCAATAAAGAAATTTAAATCGATATTTGTTTCTTAATTTTTTAAGCTTATTATTATGCAGTATCGTATCCCCAGTGGCGCAACTGGTTAGCGCGCGGTACTTATAAGACAGTATGTGCGAGATATGCCGAGGTTGTGAGTTCGATCCTCACCTGGGGAAGTATTTTTTTTAAAAAAAAAAAAAAACATCTTTAAAATATATGTTTTGATTCAAGGTACAGCATGAAATATATATAAAACTGCATATTGAGAAGTTAATTTTTTTATTTTTATACATTAAATAAAAAATATTTAATAATATGTGTATACTTAAAATTAAAAAAAATATTATATTAAATTTGTTTATTTTATTAAATTTTATTTAATTGTTTTGGAGGGAAAATATCTAATTATTTGTTGAGTACTTATAGCAACATGTTTTTATGGTCTCAAACTAAATCTAATTATTTTCACAAAGGGTTAAAATCAAAGTTTATTATTCTTAATGATTAAATTTTTAAGGATAGTGGCAAGATAACTATATTTTATTTTCAAAATGAAACCACACAATACTTAAATATATAAATCCGAATTTAAAATATGTAATTTATAAATTTTATTATTTGAAAAATAGTTTTTTTTAAGAAATCGTTAAATTTTTACTTAAAATCATGTCTGATGTCGCGAAATCACTTTTTTTGTTTCATGTCAAAAAATGGTTTTTCTATGCCCCCACACCTAAAGTTTAAAGCTTAATTTTTTTTGTAGTCCAGATGTAGAACTTAATTGTACATAATAAAAATATTCCAAATCCGATAATTCTCATTGTTGAACAATGAAAAAATTATATCGAATTTATGTCTTCTGTGTACACATTTGTCGGGTGAGTGCTCGAGAGTTTTCGAAATTTCTTCCCTTACTAGACGAAAATATTGCTCACTATGAAAAATCCAACCAGAAAGTAATTCGCGATCGATATAAAAATGCCACATATATTGACTTTCAGTTGTAAAGCAGTTTGCTAAGTGGTGTTTTATGTTTTCAAATTTGTAACAATTATTAATAATCTTTTCAGTAGAATTATTTTACGGAAAAAAATTTTTTTTTTATACTTCATTATATACGAAAGTAATATCTGACAAAAAAGAAAGAAAAACTTTATTTTTCATGCAATTTTAACTGTACAGAATGACTGCTAAGGGATTATTCATTAAATTCTTAAATAATTCATAAACTTCTTGGGATTATAGGAATTCAAACAACTGCTTGCTATTTTCTAATCTAGTAAAAGTAGTACTACTTTCAGATGAGAAAAAAATTATTTCAAATTTTGATTGATATAGGGTACTTCCCCCAAGCAAAATGATAAGCGACCTGAAAATTTTACTTCTTTTCATGCAGGAATGATTAATAGTACGGTACATAGTTAGAGCATTTTTTCAGCGCTGAGTGCTATTTTTTTCTATTCACAAAGTTTTTATTTCCATAGCTCTGATTCTGCTTTAAATATAGCATTTGCTGTTTTATAATAAATGTTCATAATGAGTATTGAAATGTATCTTTTCCAAGTTGAAAGTTCCAAATAGGAGATGAAGTATGCGTTTTTGGCTTCAGCTTACATTTAGTGGGTGCTAAAGTGTTTTCCACATTCATTACTTTTCTGACATGGATCACCTACTGTCTGTGATCAGTCCCTCCGATTCAAGGCAAGAATTCAGTCTATTTTTACATTAATTGGTGTAATTATAATAAATTATTACAAGAAATATTTGGTGCAATTCCCACTAATAAGTTGAATACGTCTACAGAAGTAAAAAATGGAATCCAGAAGAAATATTCTTTGTTGTCAAATTTAAAATATTTTGTCATTTGTCTGGAGTTTATTTCATAAAGTTCTTAACAATTAATATTAACCAAGGATTTTATTATTTAATAGTCTAATTGCATTTCATTCACAAAAAATAATCTCTATATCTATGTATATATATATATATATATATATATATATATATATATATATATAAATAATCGAAATTTTGTAATCATTTTATGAGCAATTTCTAAATCAACCTCGGAAAACATTTCCTCATTCAAGGTCATATAAATTCTCATCAATTAATGTTGTCATACTAAATAATGAAATGCCTTTAAAAAATAATAAAACTCACTTTAAGAATATGAACTTAATGCAGGACGTATTGGTCACTCTGAGAAAATACATGATGACTATATAGTTAGAAATATATTTTGATATCACTTCTTATTTCTTAAAAAGTTTCAAATAAATGAAAAAATTAAATCAATAAATATATAAATATAATGTATTCCATATTGTGTAAAAATAAAATTATATATATATATATATATATAAATATATTCTGCAATGCAAATCTCCTTCAATACAAAACTAGACTTGTTAGTACAAAAGTTAAATGTATATTATTTATCAGCATAGAGTCTGCTTACTTTGAAATTACAATTTTTTCCTTCTCATTTAAATTTAAATTTTCAATGGAATAAGCAATTTTATGGACTTAAAATATGTTTATTTTTCTAAAATTATTACTATATTGTTTATAAATATATAATAATTTTTGTCTCAAAAAGTATTTTAAGCAAGTCTTTAAAAATTTTTTTATTAATATAGCCACATTAATATAAACAATTTTTTCTTTTCTTGCTCTCATTTGTAGTGAAATAAATATTTAGATTTTAGTTCATAATTGCCTGTGAGATAAGATGAGATTCAATGTTTTCAGCCCTTCTCATTTGCTCTAATAATTTTCTCTCTAAGCTCTAATAATTGCTTAACACTTTATTGGTAGAATTTTCAAATTAGAGTAGCTTAAGTCAATCATTTTCGTTTGTTTCCAAAAAGTCTGACTAATTAATTATTTATCATTTGAGATTAATATTGCTCTTAAAATTCAAATTACTGTAAAATAAATACATAGTAATTAAAATTTATAAAATTAGACAAAAAATCTGTTTTAAGTATTCTTATTTTATTCTTTTACCGGAAACACGAGGAAATAAAACCAGGAAGTAACCCAATTTATTTTGTATGTTTTATAAACTGAATCAATGGTAATGGAATAAATTCCAGCCAATCTAACTGAAGGGCCGGTTTCCTGGAAGATGTCAAGGGACTGAAAGGGAACGCAATTCATCATTCATCTCATAATTTCTAATTTCAATGTCTGGTGTGTGCAAAGAATTGATCGGGTCGATAGGACTTCATGAGCGCTATTAATAACCAAAGTTGCCGAGATGTTGATTGCCTCGGTACTATAGCCGGGGTACGCGGAAGTTGAGAGATCATAAATCATGAATTAGAAATACATTAATCCAAGAGATAGCTTACAGGGAAAACTCAGGACAGAAGAGCTCCCCAGAGGATGGTGGACAGGCACACGTTTTAATGTAATGAATTGCCGGTCACCGCTCAAGTGGGATGTTGGTGTTTTGAGTTGCAGATTAATAGCACTCATGCTGTTATTAAATTCAGAATCTCCTATGGTTATTTCTCTTAAAAATTAATGCTGTACACAAGATCAAATTTTTGAATATACATAATACTTTCTTGAACATATATATCGTCATTATTGAATGACTGTATATAAGAATTCTGGCATTATATATTAGTATTATATATATATATATATATATATATATATGGATAACCACAGAAAATGATATAAATTTACCTGTTACTTCATTATGCATTTATTATATGAATAATTTTATCATAATATGTAAGATTATATTTCCATAAATTTTTTAAAAATGAATTAAACTTACATGGATGCATTTTAAAAACTATTTAATGAAAAGAAAATTTCGCATTAAATTTGTAAGTTTAAAATATCGTTGTTACTATAAGAAATATAATTCAATTGTTAATGCTCGGAAAATAAGTTAATTATAATATTATGATTACATATAAATTTTTTATAAATATTATATATATATATATATATATATATATATATATATATATATATATATATATAAATAAATAAATATAATAATATTTATAATTTTATTTATAAATTGGAATATGAATAATATATTATTTGAAAGAATACAATTTTCAGTCTTTTAATCAAAATTAATTATTTACTTTTTCGTCCAATTTCTTTTCATTATACTTAGTTTATCATTTCTTTTTATTAAAAATTTTATTACGATGAATAATTAGGGTCCTTTATTTAAATATTTATGTGCATAGTGAATATATATTATCTTTTATAAAAAGTGAATTTTATTTGGTTACATGAACAAACAAAAACCAAATATCATTTACTATATTCATAGAATAAACATTCTTTTTTTTCCAAATATAATGCAAAAGAGAACTTCTAATAAAATATTCAAAAATTGTAATGAAATGAAAAATCGCTTTTTTATATTTTTTAATGCATCACTATTTTAGAATAATTTTAAAGAAAAAATTGTTTTATTAGCCTGACTAGTAAAGTTGATTTTTAATTTCACTACTAAATATGCATCAATTTATTTTCTTTTGATCGAAAGTTCATAAAAGAATGTTAGGAATTTATATTTTTAATTGATAATAAATTTCTATTGAAGCGATATTTTCTTTCATTATTTAATATTAAATTCTTATTATAAGCTTTATTGAATAAAATAGTGTAAAAATATTGGTGAAAATGCGCTTTAGATCCCCTACTCTGCCAACTTGGCGAAAGTGTGCTGTAGGCCCCGTACTAGGCGCGTTTTCAAAAACGCTGTTGCCATGGCGATAATGGAATACAATTTTTAACGATTTTCAAAAGCAATTATCAACCAATGAAAATAACTGATTTTTCAAACGGAAACTAATTAACGACCAATGAAAATGCTAAAAGAAAAAAACCAATTAATGAGCATGCGCGAAAAAGCGCTTCAAGTTATTTACTCCTGAGGTTGCCATAAAGAGCTGATTAGGGATAAAAACGTCCCATTTATCACGCTTGGTGCATTTATCGCCAAGTTGGCAGAGTAGGGGACCTAAAGTGCAGATTAACGAAAATATTTATGCTTGTGATGTCCATAGATATAAAATTAGCATTAAAGTGGAAAAAATCAGTTTAGGTTATTGACATACTTTCAAGTCATGAAGACGAAGATCATAAACACAATCAACCAGCCCATAACTTTGTTTTACGGTCAAAGACGAGGTTATCAGCCTAGCTGGAACAAAATTAATAATTCTATGCCACGCTCACAAAGAGAAGGAAACTAGGTGTTATAGAATTTTTGACATATAAGAGGGAGTTTTTTTCCCGCTAGGTGACCACATCTCCTTAAAAAGAAAAATATATAATTTAATTAGTCTTAAATGATCATTTTTGCTTTTCAAATCTTAATCAATCAAATAATGCATAATTTCTTTTTAGGATTTTGAGAAATAAATGAAACATTTGTAAAACGTAGTTATTATTTTCAAATATCAAAAATATTAATAGATTTCTCAAATTTTTTAAAAACATATTGGCAATTTTATTGAATTTGGTTAGTTGATTGATACATTTATTTTCCTCTTCTGTTGACTATTTAAGACAAAGAAGAATTTTCGATTGTTTTTTTCAATAAAAATAGTACCTCATCATAAAGTGGTGTTAAAAAATAATTCGATACCAAAAACAAAATTGTTTTACCTTGTATATAAGATAATATAATATTGAATAATTTATGGTGTAGCCTTCCTGTAAGGTTTACTTCCTGGCAAGACTGAAGGAAATGAGAATAATTGAGCTTAACAGTATTTACCTATGGAATTTTTTAAATAA
>JAPDSC010115502.1:33399-44096 GCA_026290005.1 Latrodectus geometricus
AAAAAATTGTATATTTTAAAGTATTAAGACAAAATTGGGGATACAATGGAAGCATTGTGGGAAGCTTTATCAACGATTATTTTGATATTTTTCTGAAAAGTACCCTCAATTAATAATATTTTTGTGCCTTCCAGGGGTGGTTAGGTTACAATGTTCTTTGAATTTGGGATTACAAGTTACAGATGTAACTTGAAGCCTTATAGATTATGAATATTTCAGTGTACTTGTACTAATTATTTATATGATTCAATTAATTAATTTAACAAATGAATTTTTCCCGCTGTCTAGCAGATTAACTTAGTTAATTTGTAGATTATTTAGATAATCTGCAGAATAAATATGATTTCATTTTTCTAGGTAATCTGATTTTGCAGATTGTAGCAATAACATCGGTCAAATATATATATATATATATATATATATATATATGATATACAGTAGATTTTTTATTACATATTTATAAATACTCTTTTCCCCGAATGGAACACCTTTTTTTTTCAGAGTAAAAAATTGATATTATTTTTGGATAACTTACAATATATGAAAATTTTACAGGATTTTAGAAAATGTACTAAACAAATTGCATCACTTTTATGAAAAAAAATTATCGTAAAAAATCTACAGAAATAATGTTTAATAAATATATCTGAAATCGCTATTAAAAGTTTTAAATTGAATTCTTAAAAAAATGAAAAAATCATTGTAATAATAAACTTAAGTAAGATTAAGAGTAAGGCCTCAACTTACCTTATCTTAATAATTAATATTAATATTTATTCTGAATAAATTGTTTTGCATCATTAGAATCTGAGTAATTAAATAATTAAATCACGGATAACTGAAAGTTAGAAAGTATGCTAGGAAATTACAGGCTATTCATTGAAATTACTATTGCTATTTTTTACATAAAAAATATGAAAGTTAATTAAATGAAATATTTGATCAGTAATAAATGGTATTTATCTTGAGGAAAAAATCAAATTCACACTATATGTGGTTAGAATATTAAAATATTCATTCGAAATAACATTCAAATGAATTTTCAATTCAGATGCCTTAGAAATTTAAAACTTAATTTTTATAAAATTTGAATCTTTTATATCAGTTATTTGTTAAATTTATTTAATTATTGATATTTTTTAATAAAAGCACAAAAATAGCTCATACAACATACCTCTTTAAAGCATAATATTGTAGCAATAAATTAAACTACAAATGAATATGTTTAGAATTCATACATGTTTTAATGTTTGTTTTTATTACAATACTTCGAGTGTACAAAACGTTGAGTATATATCTATAACTTAAAAGATAAGCTGCGTTTCGTTTTGAAATTTTAATCAGAACATTTGTAATTAATTGAAGATATAATTAAGAGGTTTTGAATTCACTTTAAAGTTGCTTATACTGAAATGGACTCCATTTTTAAGTTTAGAGTACTTTAAAGTATGGTAGAATGTTGTTACTGACCACGTTTTAAACTAATTATTTTAAAGTTAATATTAACAGCAGGAAAAAGAGAAAAAGAATCCATCATGTTTGATCCCCCTTGTTTCTATTTTAATACATGATTTTTTTAAATTAATTATTTTTTAAATTTCTGAAACAACATAATTATAATGAGCTTATTTGGTATATTTCCAATACGATTCTAATTAAAATTAAATTGGAACGTGGATAAAAGAATCTTGATTTCGTTGTTTAATAACTTTATAATTGAATGGATTTTCAATCGTTTTCCCCTTTTTGTTTCTTATCGACCTCGTGAGGCTTCTTGTTATGATGCAAATAGAGTTTTCATCACCAATCAAATATCGATATCTTTCTTAAACGAAGTTTTTCAACAAATGGCTCTATGACATGCATTAAGTAATTATAATTAGTTTTATAAAATGGTGTAAAAGCTAATAAAAATCATGATAAAGTAAAACTTTTTCAAGTATTGATGGCGTATTGAATAAAAAGTGTTTAGTTCAAGCTAAGTTTGCAATGGAATATGCTTAACAAATTAAAGAACACGAAAAATAAATGAAGAAAAAATGAAAGCATCTGTCATTCTTTGTGGTGCACGAAACGATAATAATCGGAATATGGCTTTCAGAAGGAGCAGTAAAGGCGTTCTTTTGAGATTTTATTGATCATTCAGCGGGAGTTTTCCTAATGTTTGGCATAAGATCTCGATAAGAAATCGTGATTCCTGAGGCTATGTAATCTGCCTCAGTGGTTGCAAAATGCCCCAGATTAGGAGAGTGAGAAAGTTACTGAATGGAGAGAGTTTAAGTTTGTTGAATAGCTGCGGGGACTGTATGCAAATTGAAGATTTACGCAAGGGACTTTTTATAGTTTATATATGTATCAAAATATTTGTAATTTCTATTAAACATTTTTCAACTTCAATTATTTTATATATTAATGAAACAATATCTCACCTACTATGGATGATATTCATCGAAGACATTTTTAATTCTCATTTAAGAAAATGTGTTAAAGATAAAGAAAAGAACTTGTTTAGAAAATTATTAAAACTTCTATAAGAGAATTGTATTATTTCAAAACTTTCTTCTCATTTTAATAGAACAACTTACATGGATATTTTGAGAAAATTAATTTGAATGTAAGTTTTATATACACATATTTTAATTATAAATTATACATTAATTCTTATAATTATCTATAGTAGGGAAAATAAATGTTATTAATCAACGTTATTGGTAAATACACAAAGTTTAAAAATGTACAAAAATTGAATTTGTTTAATATTATTATACAAATAAAAATTAGCATGTACAATTTTTATAACTCTTTTCAGTGTAAATTAATTTGATAAAAAATAATACCTATTATTGCATATATAATTATATGTTTTTTCTAACAGAGTGTTGTAAATTTTTATACATTTTTAAACATATTAATCACAAAAGTTTTCATCAAAGTTTAAAATGTAGTCACAGGTTTTTAATAAGTGTGAAACTGGCTAACTAATTATTACAAATTATGGACATTACTGAAAAAGTAATTAGTTTTCCGGGAGAAAATTTTCAAACTGTGCGGTATTCATGTGTATAGAAACCCGGAATACTCTCAAACTCCTACACCGACAGGCGTGCATACTGAAAGCAGAAACACACTAAACATTTCCCATAGTTAGACAGTGGCTGAGATTGAACTGCAGACTTTATACTCCACAGAACACTGTCATACCGCTAGATAACCCTGATATGATAACTTGATGTCTGCTTTACAGTGTTGTAATTAGTGTTCTGTCTTAACATCTAGGGAATATTGATTCCTATCCTAAGGTAATATGCTGACATAAAGACGACACACATTTAGTTAGGTTAAGTTTTATGTTCCTATTTTCCTTAGATTTTCACCCCGAATCTTTAAGCAAAGCAGAATTCAATACCTTTTTAAGACAGTATTAAAATAAAATTATAAATTTCAACATTTGAAAAAAATATATTAGTTCATTTGATCTAACTTTTTCAAAACTATGTTCTATTCACTTAAAACCATACTATGGTCTTCAAAAAATATATTTTTTTATTTACAATTAATTTACTATAAAATTATCCATTAAAAATTTCTAAGTTCACAACTCAAATTTGATTTTAAAATAAGATGCATATTTTTTACTGCAGCCAACAGGATTTTTTATTATGTTTTTGATAACTTTTTTCTTAATTAAAATTATTTTAATTAATTTTTTGCTTACTGATTATGTAAAATTTAATTTTGTACTAGTTTTCACGAGTTATTTATTTTTCACACGACATTCTTTTAAAATTTCATCTTAAAAATCTGTAATTTAGTCTTTTGGTATTCATCAATGTTTGCATGAATACTTCATTCTAAAATATTTTTTTAAGTTTTATAAGAGCGAACAATACCCTTAGGAATTTTAAATTAAAATTATATGCAAACACGATGGGAAATTATAATTTTTGATATATTCTTCCCCGTCAAAATGAAAACAAAAATGTTTCATCATGGGAATCCACCTTTCAAGCACGATTTCTTTTTCTGAAGATTTGCATATTGTTTTGTTTTCAATTTTTTTGTAGATTCTTTTGATCTTTTGAAATGAAAAAAATATTTTTTTGCTGTCAGAAACTTTTCACACAAAAACTTGAACACACAATTTTTATTCGAGGAATTAGAATTTTATAAACATCTGTAGCAGATAAGAATATTTAAATCTAGTTTTTTTAATATATATATATATATATATATATATATATATATATATATATTGTCAAAAAAACATTGTTCAGTTATCAGCTTAAGTTTCACTTATTTTACACTTTTTATATTTATTTAAAAAAACATTATTTAAAAAGAACAAACAAATTGTCTAATAAGTTTTTCCAAGCCCAACAAGTGTTATTTCATTTGAAGCAATTTCCCACATAATTTGTAAATGTTTTGGTTGAATTTGTAAGCATCAATAATATTAAATAAAATTTGTGAACATCAAGAATGCCAGTTTTAATGGTCAATCATCAATAATGTAAGAATTAAATGTGTGAGCATCGAAAATATCAGGTTGAATTTATGAATAACACCTATATGAAGTTAAAGTTATGAGTAATACTAATGTTAGGTTAAATCTACGATCAACAACGTTGTCAAATTAAATCTGTGAGCAATGATACCATATTATACTTGCGAACAATGAAAACATCGATTTGCATTTTTGATAGTCAATAATGTAAATTAAATTTCTAAGAATCAACATTATCATGTTATATTTGCGAACAATATAAATGTTACATTGAATTTGTAATGGCCAAAAATGTCAAGTTAAATTTGTGAACATAAATAATATCATATTAAGTTTGTGAGCAATGAAAATGTTTACTGGGAACTACTTTAATGTACCCCCCAACTCGGAAATTTGGCGACTTTTTTTCTCGCCAAGCAAATTACTTGTTTTATTCGTCTTTTTTTCTCGCCAAGATGGATTCTCGCTAAATACAAATAATTAATAACAAAAAAAGTTTGTTTAAAAAAAACTCAAAAAATGGTACAAAATACAAGAAAATACTAAATTTGACAACAACAAAAACCTAAAAGCTGAAAAAACCTAAATTGGCAACACTAAAATAAGAAACAGCAACCCTAAATAGTCCGTAAGGAGGGCCAGATTTGGTGCTTAATTTTTGGAGGGTATATCAAAGTTGTTCCGTTTACTGATTTTGTGGGAAGATGATAGGCAAAATTTCCCAGCATCTAAACTATTTTAAAATTTGTGAGCAGTAATGACATGAAATTAAATTTGTCAGCAACAACCAAACCGGGTTAAATATTTGAACAATAACAATATTGTCTTAACTTTGAATCTTCAACAATAATGTTTAAATTTGTGAACATCAAAATTATCAGTGTAAGCTTCAAAATATTAGTTATATTTGAGAACATCAATAATATCATTAACATAAAAATGCATTCTCTTTCATTTAAAAAAAAAAATTGGAAAATATTTATCGATTTAACATAACTATATGTGAATTTAGAACAATCTCTGATTATTTACAATTTATTTTATACAATATTATAATGTTAAAAAAAAGTATTATTCAAAAAAGAACATACTAATTAACCAGGAAATCCAACCAACTCGTACAAGTGTTCTTCTGTTGAAAAAAATTATACGTGATTTGCTTTTTTCGTTTCCTTTTGTTGAAAGGATCGATATTTAGTTGAAAGAATCAGTCAACCATTAAAACAACATCTTGTATGAGAGATTATTTTAATACCCGATCAGACGGCTAAAACAAAAGACAAGAAAAATTAATGGCAAAAACAAAAAATGGAGGATTACAAAAGACAATAATTACCATTCTCATTATTTCTATGAAGATAATAATAGCCTAAAAATATATTTTACTAGTTTAGTCAGTTTGAAAAATTTTCCTTAAATTTTAAATATTTAGTTTTTTAATAATTAAAAAGAAGTTTATGTTAATATTATTGCGAAAATACGTAATATTTTTTTCTTGTGTTCAAATGGTATTGTTGTATTTTGCCAATTATGTTTAACTATTTTTCTAATATCTTAAAGTTGTGTTTCTTAATCTATGATTACATTTTGCATATAGGGATTATTTGAATTAGAATATTAATTTTAAAATGTATTCCTTACCATTACAAACGTTCACCTTGGAGGTGGGAATCCAACCTACAAGCTATTGAACTTAAGATAATAGCACTAACAATTCAGCTGTCACCTTATATAAAAATATTTAGATTTATTATAAAGTATCCTTCTAATAAGAAATGTAGATAATATAATTTTTTTACAGACAGAAATACTTTTGTTTTTCTAAATTTGAATTTATACAGTTTTAGAATTTTAGACTGTAGTATTTATGAATTTATGTCAAGCAGTTTTACAAATTCCTTACCTTCAGTAAGCTGTTAAATGATTAGTCTGGCCCCCAACACATCAGTTTCTTATTCGATTCTCAATTATGGTGTTCTAAAATTTTCTTTGAACCGAAGAATTCTAAGGAATTAGTTCTGGTGAATTAAACCTTATTTGTAAAACAAAATCGCATAGTGGTAAAAAAAAATCATTAATGAATGAATTAACAAAATGACAAGCATGATCTATGAAAATAAAATAAAACTCATATATTCATTGTTACTTTAGTAAGCAAACTGGTCTGTTTAAGCAGTAAAAGCATACCAATTTCTTAAGGTCAACAAGCAATTTTCTCGGAATTCTTGAAGCATTTAGGCGACAACGCAGTGAGTTAAGGCTTTTAGCAATGTGCAATGATTTCAGTTGGTATATATATGCATCCGGAACTGGAAGCTATTGCGATGATCTAGCCTAACGTAAAAGTTTTATAAAAAAATTGTATATATATATATATATATATATATATATATATATATATATATATATATACGTTTGTGAAGTAAGGGTCGATACTTTTAATGCACATTGTTTGCTTAGTTTATTGCTTCGATTGTTTTTGAGCTTCTACGAAGTTTGATCGGAAAACGTAGAATCCTACGTCGACGCTATATAAACATTGTCAGTGTAAAAAAAATTTCTTTATAAATAAATTGGAAAAAAATTCTCTCTCCCTCACATACACACTTTCCATCTTTCTCACTAATTTAGTTAAAAACCACAAAGTGGAATTTTCAAAGGAAGTAATAAATTCATTTATAAGGTAATTAAAGTAAATAAATTTAAAAATGTAAAAAATTCAAAGATAGAGTTAGTAACTGTTGATGCCAACAGATGGCACTACTACACAATAGTGCATAAAGTTAATTAGTTAATTAATATTTGAAAAAAAAATGTATCAACATCGTGTCCTCTACTATAAGTTACATATAAGATATAAATAGCAAACAGTAAGATTCGAAAAGGTAACATATATGGAATAAACGAATATATTTAGTTTGTTTATCATTCCATCGAACTGTTTTTGTGTGTTTTGAATTTAGATCTGAAATGTAATCCCATTTAAGGGTGTAATATTGAAGTTAGAGTAGAAGTTACAAGCACTTGATGTGAAAGCAGGCTAATAATATTTAACTGACCCCTGATTTCAAGAGGAAAAATTTATTCAGTTTTTTTTTTGACAATTACTGATAATTTTTCTTACTTTCTTTCTTTTTTAAATCTTCAGGCTGGTATTTTCCCTGTCAAGTCTCAGAGATCAAATGTAACTCATTTAAGCTTAGAACACTTTGTTCAAAATTACCTATAAAATGATGACCATTCTTCGAAAATATGTTTTGAGTTTGTTTTCCAAGTTGCTTATGAAATTCCTTAACATTGTGTATACATTCAGAAGATTTATACGAAGAATATTTCACTTATTAAAATAATATCTGGATGTTTGTCCCCACTATCATAGTTTGCATTTGAAAAATAATTAAAAAATCATAGCGGTGTATAAAAATCAAAAATATAAAAATGGTAGATAATTACCGAAAACAAAAATTCAACTCATTAATATTCATTATTAGAAACTTTAATTTTTATGATAACTTTATATATTAATTAATTTTTTTCCTCTTATATTTTAAATATAATATTTTTAATGTAGAATTTTCATGAATGGCAAAGGAATAGTAGTAATTTAGTTTTCATAATAATTTAGTTATTTTCTTAATTCAATAAATTATTAGAAATAAGTATGCCAATTTTACTGCATGTACATGGTTACGTATATATATAATTCTGTTTATTTTTTGATCTTGTAAATATAATATTTTGAGGAATTTATTAAATCTTTTATTCTTAATTAATTATAGATTTTTAAAAGTATATTACATACTTAAAATATAAGATTTGGCAAGATGTAATAGCTCCAAGATTTTAATGATTTTTATAAAATTTTTACTATTCTCCTATTATTAATATTTTTTCACACCTATGAATTTTTATGTGAAAATTTAAAACCTTTTTAAACTTAAGCTTTCAATTTCTTAAATTAACTTAATTTTAATTTTAAGAATATATGTTAAATATAATTTTCATTCGAACCAAAGTTTAATTAATGTAATGCATACAATAATATATTTGCAAATCTTTCTGCGTCTTATTAAATCAAAGAATTGTCGTTTATTTATTCTTTGCATAGAATTTACTTATTATAAATTCCTTATGTGTTCTTATAAAGGAAATGAGGTAAGAAAAATATAGGAAACTTTCCCAAATATTCGAAATGATAGAGTCATTTCTTTTATTTACATTAAACACTGGCAACACTATGTTTCCAATCACTGATGCATATTTGCATTACGTCACTAACTCTCTTAACCAATTGAATGAGTTGAAGTTTCCTTCCTGCAGCAGTTGGGAAAGTTTTTGTGCTTTCGAGTTCTTATTTGCAAAGCAATGACCCATCGGGGAATATTTCCGATTTCGAGTCGTAATGCGTTCTGAATGAGGTTCGCTTTGGGCATTTTTAGTAGTTGGCGGTCTTTGCAATAAGCAATCAGTCATGTAATAACTGCATTCTCTTGTGCCTCTCTATTCTTAATAGCTTCACATTTTATTTTTTAGTTCATTTCAGCCTCTGTAGAATAGTCTGCTTAAAATAAAGCTTATCTTTTATGGGTTGCAAAAATGGTGATAAAAATAAAGCAATAATGTCTTGGTTTTTGATTTTGTTAAGCTATAGAAATGAAAACGAATTTATAGAGAGTAAACAGGCTCATATTTAGTTGGCATTTGGGTACTTTTCTGTTATCGGAACTGGATTTTTGCCGCCAAATGTTTTGTGAAATTCGCCAAGAATTTTATATGACATCGCCATTTTCTTTTAACAGAGTAAGGTTTTCCGAAGCTAATTTCAGTAGAATTCTTGCTACGGATACAAAAATCGCAAATATAAATTGTGGTGGTTACTTTTATGGTTCTATTTTTCTGCTAAATGTTAAAGATTTGGCGATATCTGTATACAGCCCGATAACAGAAAAGTACTGGTATTTGTTTTCATTTCTGTGTTCCAGAAAACTTTGACTTCTTTAGAGAAATACTTACAAATGATTTTTGTTTGAAAGATGATATTAGTTTGATGCCTTTATGTTTGTTAAAGGAAAAACATAACCTTATCATTCTAAAATTTATGCTTACGTTTATCTTGCAAATAAAATAACATATATAGCATAATTTAAAATTTTTTGTTAAGGAAATGATTAGGTATATACATTATCGTACTAATTATTTAAAAGGTTAATAAATTAATCATTCAATAAGTTCTATCACAAAGATTTGTGTTGAAGCTAACACAAATATTTGTGTTGAAGCTTTTAAAATAAAGCATTTTTATAAGTTATAAGGCATTTTTAACTACAAACAGTATTTGATTTTCATACTTTATATTTAGGGGGTAACTGAAAGGTTAACTTTCGTGCTTCGATTTAATGTCTCAAGAACTTGATTATTTTCTCAAGTGAAGTTGTTTGGAATAAATAAAATACTATTCTCACAAATTTTATAAAACTTTTGAAAGAAAAATTAACCCCAATATGACATTCAAATTGAGTATCAATACTAGTTATACGTTTGGCAAATAGAAAATGATCTATCTTTCAGTTCATCAGTCCATGTTTGTTTATTTTTCGCTCAATGATCAATTTTTGTGCATGAGGGCTAGCAAGACCGGGACCTGCTGTTTAAAGTGGATTCCGAACCACTAAAAATACCCAAGCTCAAAAGGAGATTCGAATCCAAGAAATATTGAACTGAAGGCAAGAGTGCCAACCCATCGGCTACCAGCTCAGCTTCATCAGTCTTTGAGATTGTTTCCAGTGTTTGGAGTTGTCTTCTGCACAGGCTTCTAATTACTTATGATTTGAAGGATGCAATCAAATTTGTCGAGATAAAGAGTACATGGCATTCAGGTATACAATTTAACAATTCATGAGTTCGTTTGACATTATAGTTTTTAAAAGATTAGAGTTTACTTTATAAGATCCAATCGAAAGAGAATTTGTTTGTAAATAATGACTGTAAAACAACAAATAAACCAAATTCATGTAAATTGTCATTTGTGTTAAACACAAAACAAATCCTGAACGTCATCATATAAAATTATAAATTATTTCGCTGAATAAATAATGATAGTTTATTTTATAGATTTTTCACTTAAAAGAATAGAGACTTTTCTGTCAACATTGGCAACAAGTTCTTCAGATGGCGATGGTTTTTAAGCCTTAAA